>JAIUZE010070157.1:0-188117 GCA_022085475.1 Heliosperma pusillum
TTAATTTAATTTTTAGTTGAATTAGTTGTATTTGATTTTTGGGAGAATTAGAAGATAGAAAAGAGATAGATAGTTTAAGTGCATAAGGGCATTATCGTCTTTCGTAATGAAAACGTCGTTGATGTTTCCTAAAACGTCGTCAATGTTAACCAGCCCCCTATATTATTAACATCAACTAAACCAATACTCGTACCGCAAATCAAACTCCCAACTCCCAAGTAAGATTGTCTATATTAGAACTAAACACAAAATGAGATAAGTAAGTAGACAAATACAAAGTACTACTTGATTATATTTTCATAACCTTACAGTTTACAATCATGATCTAGCTTTTTTTGCATATGTTAGTAACCATAACTATAAAATATTAGGTTGTAGAAATAAAAATAAACAAAATAATCTAAACGTAACATTTTGAATTTATTGAATACTCCGTATTTCGTAAATTGATATATTAGAGATGGCCGTAGTCCGTAGACATGCTTGTTGAGCTCCTGATCTAAAATATACGACCATATACCCAAGCAAAAGTCATGCTAATTAGGTCATCACCTACTTTTACTCTTAATCACTCATTATTTATCTGGACCCATTTACACCCTCCCAAGCAGAAGGTCATGACCTAGGTCACCAACCCAATTATTTTTCACTTTCCAATCATTTCAATCATTTCTCACATTCTCTACCCCACCCATATTTCTCTTACTTTTTCAATTACTATTAACTAACACACTACTAATAAGTTAATTTTTATAATTTTTTAAATCTTAATAAAATAATAACCACTCAAATACGTAAAAAAAATACCACGCAATAATTAAAATCATGATTCAATATATTTAAAAAAGAAGATATAAAATTAATTAATAAAACTACAAAATTAAAAATTCTGAGCTAAAAAACCTAGCAATAATAATTTCGTACTAATTCTATTTACGAAAGTTTTTGTCATATATGCTCAATGAGATTATTTTTCAAAGTGATATGAGTGACACGATTAAGAATCTCGCCATGATTTTTTACGAATCGATCTTGAACATATATCATCCATCATCGTCAAGGGAGATTTACTCCAACGGATATATCCATCATAGAGGAAACTTACTGAGAACGTATAGAGTTAACTTTTACCTAGGAGTTATTCCCACCCACATGTAGTACTAACCAGTTGGTCTTGTTTTAGACGGACCATTTTGGTTTGAAACAATAAGACGGGGTTTTGTAACCACTTTATAGTTAGATGTAACTACTATTAAAAACAGGTTGATATAAGCTATGGTTACATTTTATCAAAAAGTGGCAACATAATCGCGTCTTATTTTCAGACGAAAATAATCCGTCTAAAATAAGAACTTGCGGGTACTAAATATACTTCTACTATACTCCCCACACTTACTGTGAAAAATATGCTTTAGGTAGCATTTAACCCCACCCACAAATACTACTCCCTTCCCCAAACCATTTATTTTACTACTCCCTTCACCCAAAATAGTGAAATACGCCCCTTCCTTTTCACCAAAAGCATATCTCATCCATCCATCATCACCATCATCATCATTATCCATCATCATCACCATCATCATCATCATCCATCATCATCCCCAAATCAAAATCGTCATCAAAAATTTACAATTATAAAATCTCTAATTTGACACCATTTCCATTGATTAAAGTGGGTCAAAATATCTCAAAATTGATTTCAGTTTAGTGAGTAATTAGTTTTTAGTTTTTTACCAATTCTTTAATTTCAACAGAAATGGCAGGCATGGAGCAGGGGACTGACATTGAGTTTTCTTTTTATTTATGCCCAGCAAATCAAGGGTTGACATGTGTTGGGTCATGAAGGTCATGGGATGACCTTAGGAAGGTCATGGGATGACCTTAGGAAGGTCATGGGATGACCTTAGGAAGGTCATGAGATGACTTGGGTCATCCTAATTATGTTCTTAATCCTTGATTACCATGACCCAACAAGGTCATGACCTCCCTCATGACCTTGCTTGGGGATGGTCTAAGATCTTACGATACGTGAATCAGGAAAATGGTAAACAATCCCAATGTTATACTATGATCTTACGATTCTACCTGTTTTAAACCTTTACATGTAGAATATTATCATCATCTTAGACTCTAAGACTTGATTTTATATAATAAAGCATAATTTTTGTATCTTGAAATTATAAATATAACTTTCACCTAGAAAAAAGTACTTCTTGTGTCCCTCGATTGTTGTCATTCCATTTTGGCACAAAGATTAAGATTAGAGTGGAGACCATTTGTAGTTCCACTTACTGGCCGACAAGTGGACATTAATCTCATTGGGTGATCAAATTACTCATATAATATCATCATAATATAGAAAATATAACAATTCACTGAGACACACTAAAAAGAAACATGACAGCAAATGACCGGGACGAAGGGAGTAAGAACTAGAAAAAAATGTGCTAAAATAATTATATTCAATGTTTTGAGTTTTAAACAAGAGTTATCATATTTCAGTACAAAAAATGACCTTACTTAATTCGTAGGATTCTACCTTTTAACAAGTTAAAATAAACGGGTTGTTCGTGTCGAAAGACTACAACAACCCTAGCTGCTCAATCCAATTACTAACACACTAACTTCGTGTCAAGTTCTTTTTTATGTTGTCGAATTAGATCAATAAACACACCTCTAATTCTACTAATCTCATCGATTCAAAGTAGAATAGTGAACCTATCAATATCATAAAGCCTACCAGACAATATTTGTTTACCATGATAATCCGAAGGCCCAAATAGAATTTTAAACTGCGATTCTACAACTCTACAAGTTACCACTCTGAGAGACAGATATGAATCGTGTTAAGTTTGAGACGAGTCACATACTAGTATACTATTACATGGTGATAATAAAGACAACTTTTGGTATTTTTTAGGTAACAACTGGACTAATCTGATATGTATTTGACCCATTTTAAGCTTAAGACGGATGATTTCCGTCTAGAATGAGAATTTGTGTTTTTTTTAATGTTCATAAACGATTTACACGGTTAAGATGAATCAGAGTGTACCTAATGATGCTTTCCAAATTTGATCATAAGCCATCTGGAAGATCTGTGACTCTTGGATACTGACACAAGACATCATCTACGGAGCCATAGCGACATCACACTAGTATTGCTCTACATAGTCAGCAGTACATTTCAGAAAAGAGGGGAAACGCTCTTTCTTGTGTTTCTCGCGTAGCTGGATCCTCCGTAACCACACAAATCCTTCATTAGCCCGCACTTACAGGCTTTGATCAGTAAATTATTTAGAACATCAGATCATTTCATTCATAGATATAACAAGCACAGCCAAAAAGAAAAACTCAAATCTGTTGAAATTCAAGAAATTAGACCATTATCGCTTCCACTTTCTTGAAATTATATTACGTACGTCCTAGATAAGATTTTATTTCATAGTCGCTTCAATTGGAGGATCTGGCGATTATAACATACACCAAACTGAAAAAAAATGGCATTACTGTATTTTATGCCAAGAGACTCAGTTGAAAATCTTGAATCCTGTAAGACTGCAGTTTTGAACATCAAATTCTACTGTTGTACTGAACCACCTTGACTGGTGTAAACTAGTAGAGCCGAGCAGATAACATCATTAAAATCTAAGGGAGTTCAATAATTAGGCGAAAAAAAACTTTTTATCTCAACAAAACTAGATCCGAACAGTCAACTAACGAAGGATGTCTGAAAGCATAGAAGAACTAAGCAGCAGCCACAGGTTGAACTTTTTCATTGGTAGCTCGGGTGTATATCTGCAAGCTGGAGTGATGTGCGACCATCTTAATAATACCTCTGATCAACAGTTCTCTGATGGCCCTCCTTGCTAATGATCCATTAATCTGGGGGAGGACCAAGAATACAACACCATTAACAGAAGAATAGGAAAGTAGAGTAAATGGCCGCAATAAAAATAGTATGAATGGAACCCTAAGTATACACATAGCTTTCGAGCACATTGCCAAGTTTAACAAGATGGTCAACAAGTTGGACACAGCCTAAAGTTTCCTTGAATGGAGGAGACTTAGAAATATATAGCGAAAGAACAATGGGGGCAATTTCCATTACTTTGGTTGGAATGTTAGATTGGAGTATAGAATGATCTATTTATTTCCATATTATTTGGTTGAAAGGAAAACCCTTCATATACACAATTACAATTCTCTGACATTTGAAGGGTCGTCCTCTTCAGTTCAACATCTATCCAAATTTTAACCAAACATAATTTTTTTTTGAGAGCATCACTTTATCAGCAGAGCTGACAAAGGCAGGTAGAAAGGCACAGCAGAAATAGAGCATACAATTCAAAAACGTTGGCTTGCTAGTAATCATCAGCACATACTTGTTAATATGACCAACAAACCCAAAAGAACAGTACAGCAAACCAGGAAAAAAGTGGTTTTGAAAACCATTACTCGCTCAATTTTATCATTGACGACTTTTTGTGAGAAGAAAAATGGGCCAATGGTGCTAATCAATCAAATGGAGGGAAATTTATTTTACACTTGCATGCAGAACAGTTAATCCAAGATATATGAAATTTCGTAGTCTCACATATAGCTGCTTTTCAGGAAAAAACAATGTGGCAACAAATTTAATTGTCATTGCAAGTGAGGCTATAGTTTAGATCATCAACAAAGTTTAATATGCATCATCAATGGAGTAAAGCTGCAACAATAAAATAAGTCAATGGCCTTGTTTGAAACAAGATAGTACTTACCACGTCAGTAAAATAGAGTCCCAGTATTCCCAGATAAGGAAAGGAACGAGAGGGAAAAAATGGCCTGCAATTCTTTTAATGTAATGCATTGACCCTATATAGGAGTAATAATCCAATCATCCCCTTTACAAAAACTTCACCACCATCATTTCCGTTATAATCCCCCTCAGGGTTCACATCTACTACCCAAGTAAACATTAAGGCCATCCCAAACATCCCCTAAGTTTTAAACTAAAATGAGTTTAGGGTGCAATATTGAAACTACTGATCAATAGCTCCAGTTATTATTCAATTTTAGCGTTTGCTTGGGATAGAGTAATTGGCAAGAGAGTACAAAGAGAAAAGAAATGGACGGTAGTACTCGAAGATTGAATGGTAATACATTAAACAAACGAGAAGTTCTGTAACTATTTCCCGCATCATGAAGTCCTCCTTCCTCATTTCCACCATATACTACCACCACTTCCCTTTATTTTCTTCTTGTTTTGCCGCGCAACTTAAGCGCTAGTTTGGATCCTCTCCATTTCCTACTCTTCAATTCCTTCCATTTCCTATCAACAATCTCGATTCTATACAGAGATGATCTAATGATCATATGAACAAAGAGGGTTGTAGTAGGCTAGTGGCAGTCAGCGTAAAAATTCCCAGACACACTTCTTGAACATGGAGCCATTGATTCACTGAGATAATAATGTTATAGTAGGAGTCTATGAGATTGATTACCCGAATAACAAACACACCCATCGGCAAACAATTACACTAGACAGACCGCATCGTCTCAACTCTCAATCAATCAGCATAACATCACATCAAGTCCAAATAGACAATCAAGAAGACCACAACTTTCAAACAATTCTATTTCCAACTGAACAATCAATTATCAAAACAACATGGAGTAGTAAATAAATAACCAAATTACACCGAAAATCAAACTAAAACAAAACAAAACAAAATTAGGGTTAGAAACATACGCGAAATCGCTCAGAGAGAGTAGCAGCAGTGATAACTTTCTGTTTACCAGCTTCAGAAACAAGCTTATCAAATGTCGCATTATCGAACAATACCAAATTGTTCACCTTCTCCTTTTGCTTTCCCTTACTCCACTTCTGCAATTTCAATACAATGACAATAACAATAACAATTGTGTAAGTAGAATTGTCGATTATTAAATCAAAATTAGGGTTTTTAGGGCTTGAAAGAGGGGAATTGAATGAACGAACGAACCTTCTTCTTCTGCTTTCCGCCACCGGATTTCGCCGGTTTTGATGATGGTGGTGGGGCCTTGCTGTCCTTCTTTGGTGCCTGAAATTAGGGTTTATGGTTAAATCAAAGATTAATTGAGAAAATTGGGAGAAAATTGAATTGAATTGAATTGAGTTGATGAGATTACCATGGTTGAAGAGAGTGCGTAGGGCAAAACTGCGGAAAATGCTTCTTTTTAATTTCTAGGGTTTTTAAAGAGGAGAGATTTATATATTTGTGTGTTGATCAAGAGATCGTTTTTAAGCTGAGTGTTATTGGGCTTGCATACTAGTATAGAGTATACTTATTGAACCTTGAAATTGAGATCTATAATCACACTCTGTCTTGCTTGTGACCGTCAATTCACGAGCTTGTGATTAGAGCTAACAAGTTTGACCCGGCCCGATAAAATTCAAGAATTTAGCGACCCAAACCCGACCTAATCCGATGGCGACCCGATAATCAGTGACCCAACCCGATTTTGATCCGATTAAATTGATAACCTGACAATTAATAAGCTTAATATTGAACACAATAGAAGCAATTTAGTGTTTAGAATAATACATTTGACTTAATAATGAAGTAACTAGACCAAATAATGGTTAAAAACAAAATTTAATGGTCAAAACTTGAATTAATGCGATAAAGTAACCGGATACGATAATGAGCCGACCCGAACCCGACTCGACCTGATACATCATTTGACCCGAAATGACCCAATCCGATAACGACCAGAACCCAACCCATCCGAAAGGGTAGATTGACCCGATCTGATTCGACCCGAGTGACCCGATTGCCACCTCTATGTGTGACTTCTCACTAGTCATAACAACTTTCCTACTTGTTATTCCACTTGCTCTTACACTTGCAGTTTGTGAAAGATCACAAGCTTGTGACGGCAATGTCCGTCATAAATGAGAAGTTGTCCTAGAATTATAGGTACCTTGGAGGAACGGTTGGACACAAATTCACCGGTTCATAAACTATATCACCAATTTATAATCAAAATAATTTTTTTGCCCGATAAATTAACGACACGTTTCTATTTCATGGTACTAGTGGGAATGCCGCGTGCGCCGCACGCGGTGGACAACCTCCGTTACTTGTTGTGTCCGCAATGCATTTGTAAATTGTTAAAGATGCGAACTGCAATAAGTAAACACGGCGTCTACTGACACTACTATTTTTAGACTGCGATGGATAAAGGTGTTCAGTCATCGCTTGAAAGCGACAACAACTCAAGTTCAGGAGCAATTTCATGCCTGGTTGCTATGTAGTATTTTTGTTTTAGTATGTTATAATTGTGTTTGCGATAGTTGTAAGTCGTAGTAGTTGTAGTACAGTACATCAAATCCGTATAAATCTTTTAGAAATTTTATAGCTTTTCTGGCACAGTTTTGCTGAGATGGTCCTACGAGATTTGAAGATGATCCAATAAACTTAACCGCTTCCATTGAAGAACTAATTCCACATATGCGAACATACGCCTTTAGTTCGTCTTCCGTAACGGCATGGATGCCAAACTTTGCAGGAGGTAGGTGAAGTTGTTTTAGTAAGTCGTTTAGGATAATCTTCAAATTTACTTCTAATGGACATCGAGGTGTTGCTAATGAATCTGAAACAAAGCAATTAGTATGTCAGTAAACTTCTTTAATACTTCTGTGTAGGTAAAAATGTAATCACACGTACACGTTAAACTGTAATACATATAATAGAAGACGTATGGGCAGAAGAAATACACCCTAAAATTAATATAAGAAATTAAAACATAAAAAAAATACCCATTGAAGACTATCTTTGGACAATTACCTTCTATGAAAAAGGTAGCCCATTTTGTGTATTTATAGGCAAACCGATATACATGTAAAATGAGTTGTTGTGCTAGATGTTCTGCCTTATAGAAGATACGTGTCTCTATATAGTTCATAGCTAAAATGACATGTAATACAATCGTATTTCAGATTGGATTAGTTTTGTTTTTCGGCGTAAGTGGATTTCTATCAACTATAATTTCGTATAACTAAATTACATATATTTGGCGTGTTGACACGTTGAAGATACGTGTATACTTTTTTGTCCCTTTTGCTTTTCTTTACCCAAATGCTATCTATGAATAAAATATATTCCAAATAGGATAAGTATTTTTTTCTTCGGTTTTTTTTTTGTAGTTAAGACTGATTACAGTAACGTGGCATAGTTTTTTTAGATGATATGAATATTTTTTTTTTTAATCAATATGTTTTTTTTAGAATAAGTAACAACACTAAAGTACCTAATGATACAACCATGTACGCTGTTACAACTTTGAGATCGTTGTTCGAATCGAATAAAAGTAAATGTTTGAAAAATGTATGTACTTGACATATTAAATTAACGATCATGATAAAAAATTTGCATACAAGTTTAGGAAAAATTATATGAAGTTATATACTAAGTTGCACACAGACAGTATAAATTTCGCGTTAAAAACTAATTGCTAAGACGCGTAGCTGTAATGTAAAATTTAATTAACTTGAATGACAACTTAATATATATTTTTGTATGGTTTATATGTAGAAGAGTAAAGTTAATTTGATTTAAAATCAAATTGCTTAGTAGTTAGTTTTTTTAAATAGATATAGGGTAAGTATATATGGAAGAAAATATTTAAGAAAATACATGTTTCAAAAAGCAAAATATATAAATTACCGGAGATGTTTGTAAGTAAACTCGCATCGAGATGATGTTACTTGTTGACAAACCGATTTATAATATTATCTTTTCGTTGCCATCTACTGTATATGCAATTTAGTTACTGAACATCGTTGTCACGAAATATGAATTTTTAATATGGAGTCATCAGGATGGGAAATGACATGTCTACGACATTTTCATTTGTTATTTTACTGATTAATTATTTTAGAATTAGTTCATACATAAATTCAGAAAAGGTTGAGAATTGTTTACTACATACACATATAACTACGAAGAGAAAAACTTGTTCGACGGACAAAATAAATACGTAGTGGTTTCATAAGTAATATTTTAGTCCTAAACGTCTGCTTCTTTAATATACTGCGGACGGAAAAGTACTTGTTTCACTGGACCACTTGGTACGTACGACCACATCTTTATCACAAATTCTTGATCCTTTATTCTGTTCATCGTTTCATCAATCAAGGATCGTCTCTCCTAAAACAGGGGAATAATAACGGTAAGCGTTATCAATCATAATATAGTATTAACTAATTACATATTAGTAGTCGGAGAAATTTGTGGAAAAAATATTACCTCCGGTCCTAAAGCAATAAGTTCGGTGGTTCTTTTTCTTATAATCACCTCAGCTAGCGAATCATAAAGTGTAATGTGTGTTTCACCCGTGTTGTCGGCGAAAACTACCTCAAGAGCACATCTGTTAATGTAAAAAAAAATAGCAATTATATTAGATATGCTTTGTAAAATTAAATAGTTATGGTAGTGTGAGTAGTTTGTTTAAAACACCTACGTTGGATTTGAAATGGCATTATGACGTTTTTCTCTAGCATCACAGTAAAAGGGTTCGCCCAACGCGGTTGCTGTTTCTTCCTTACAAATACTACAGGTGGTGTATGCAAAACTATCTGGATTTAATACAGATTGTATTTTTCCTTTGATTTGTATAGTTTTCCCTTCCTAAAAATTCGTACGCAATAGCAAACGATGAATATATGGAAAAGATACAAGTTGATAGATTTGATCAGTTTGACAAATTTGTATAAAACATTACCGGTTGATCTACAAGAGATCCTATTGGCAGTAGTAGTCGTACTTCATCGGTTGACATGGCTTGACGTGCTGAGGTCTCCCCAATAACATTTGAGCGAAAATCATTACGTAATTGCTGAAGTACCTCTTTGTTGTTAATTGCCCTAATATAGGTAACATTAAGGTAATTAATGTTGTAATATAGTCAGTCGGACAGTTGGTCAAATAATAATTTCCTACCATGACGCGTTAGTGAGTCCAATCTCATGGATTATCACGACTTGTTATTCCATCCGTACTATAAACTTTATCGGTAAAATACCGGTTAGGCTTAATGGCATAGCCCGGATTCACATTTAAGGGCGAAAATTAGTCTTACTGTGATGAACAAATAATGACCCAACGTAAAATTAATTTAAAAAATTGAAAATTTCAACTAAAACATTTGAATTTTAGCTTTTACTTTTCCTCAATCCACCACTAGCCAGACTATATTTTAATACCGAGTACATCAACTATCGAGTATACAAGTCTATCATTTGTTAATTACTTTTGATTTCAATACCCAAAATAAATAATATTGATAAGGAAAAATAACAATTTACCACCTATTATATTCCCAATTTTAAACCACCTAACTTTTATGTTTATCCCTATTCCCTACCAATCTCACTTTTGTGCATACTATCGGGACGGTTTTTTTTTATTTATCGATTCGACTTCATTTTATTGTCTTACGTAAATTTGCAATGACTAATATACCCTTACACATTACATAGGCTTATTTATTACTTCTCATTTTAACGCATTCTAATCTTTTGCTATCAACTGGAAAAATCGGCAACATAAACATGGAACCCTAAAATTCAATTTTTCCCATTTCTTCGTCCTCTGTCATCAAAATTCCCTCTATCTTCAACCTCTATCACAAATTAAATAGCTAATATCTCCTGCGTTATTGCTTTCATCGTAGTTAATTTTTCTAATTTAAGGATACGGATTGTCGGTAAGTTTAATTTAAATATCTGGGTTAATTTTAATTATGGGTTTTCAGCCTGATTAATTCGTCGGAGGTCACGATTTGTAGGTGACTTTACAAGCTTGATTATAATACGGATTGCCGTTGGGGTTTTAAATTATACAACTAACGAAACAAGGCAATGGTAGGATGATATATGAGAATGGTCGGTAAGGGTATAACGGTCTTTGCAAATTTACGTAAGACGATAAAATGAAGTCGAGTTGATAAATACAAAAAACCTTTAACAAAATGGACAATAAGTGAGATTGATGGGGATAAACATAAAAGTTAGACTTTATGTGGTAAAATTAGCTGAAAAAGTAACTGAAATCTTAAAAGTTAACTGAAAATTAAAAAGCTAATTGAAACCTGAAAAATCGTAACTGATTTAATAATAATGTTGGGCAAACAAGCTGAAAAAGTAGCTCATTCTTTTTGTAAAATTTTAGTAAAAAAAGTTACTTTAGTTAAAACAGGTACCTGAAATGTCTTATCAAACAGGACCTTAGGTGGTTATTTGTAAAGTAGAATATAATAGTTGGTAAATTGTAAAATTGGGAACATAATAGGTGGTAAATTGTAATTTGTAAAGTTACTTTTGTAGCAATTGGGAAGGTTCGTCAAGATATATTGCAGCTCCATATTTGCACACTTAGAATAGTCCTTCTCGTCAACTTCCAATTCACATAGTTTGGGAGCTTCCATTCCCCCTGATGAGAAGGATTCCATACCATGGCACTCATCAATAGAAACAGTCTCCAAGGACGGCAATTTGGGAGCAACTGCGTATAAACCACTTCATTTCTGAGCAACTGCGTAGAGACACGTGATGCAATTTGGGGAGTTTTTTTTTCAAAATGGGGTTGATAATCAAAGAAGTTAATAAAATGGGTGTTTTTTCAAAGTTATTACCCAAAATGGGTCCACGTCAGCTCGAAGCTAGGTTCGGACCAAAGTCGCTCTCCCGCTAAGCGATTAGGTGTCAATAATCCAATATACACTATTTGAAAAGGAAAAAAAAAGGGGATTTTCTATAGTGTACCCTTGTGTTTTCTCGAATTCAAACATATATCCTCGATTTTTAAGAAACATCTGATATACCCCTGAACTCCTATATTAGTTTCTAAGATACCCCAATTATCCAAATTTGAGTTTTTGAATGGTTACTTAATGTCAGTAAAAATTGTATATTGATGAGTAAATAAGGATTTTATTGACGATTACAAGTGTTTTTGACGAATAAGCAAATAAAACTGTCAAAATATAATATTTAGAATTGTAAAATTTTAGCATTTAGGGTATTTGTAGAACAATTTATTGAGTTTAAGGGTATCCTTTGTGATTTTGAAAATCCGAGCGTATATCGTAGAATTTGAAAAAACACAGGGGTAAAGTCGCTGAGGAGGAGAGCGACTTGCTACAGGGGTCGCTTTACTGGACAGTGACTTGCTACAGTAATTTATTTATTTATTTATTTATTTTGCTGCAATTTTACTCTCCAAAATCAATCCAAGTCGCTCTCCGGCTGAGCGACTTTGTCCCAAACTCAGTTATTTTATATATTTTTCTACCTATTTACAAGTTGCTAAAGTCGCTGAGGAGGAAAGCGACTTTACCTCAAGTCGTCTTTCGGCTGAGCGACTTTAAACCTTAATCCAGCTTCGTCAAAACCGATCCTACGTGGACCCATTTTTGATAATTACTTAGAAAGAAAACCCACTTTGCTAATTAATACTCCCTCATATTTATAATAACATTTCCCCTTTTCATTTTCATCTATGATCTATTCACAATACTTTCCCTTTTCCTTTTTTGGTAAACTTTTATACTTATTTTAATCATATCACCCTACAATAATACCTCATAATACCCATATTTTATCTTATTTTAATCAATCTACCCCACAACAATAATTATTTTAACAACTTCACACCACAATAATACCCCACAATACATTTTCTCTCTCCAATCACCTCACCCTACCACAATACTTTACCATATTTAATTACTCGCCCTTAATTTTTGGTCCATTTTTGAATGAGGAAAGTTATTATGAATAGGAGGGAGTATGTTGTTAGAACCTACAAAGTATTTTTTTTAAAAAACTCCAATTTGGGCGCAATTAAAGGCTCGGAAGAAAATGACAACAACCTTGAACATAATCTAATCTCCACCCTCTCTAATAATGGTAGTACTCGAACTTCATTCCTTTTTTCAGACAGAAAACACTGAATATTCTCACAGAGTTCTATCTTCACTTCTTTTAGTTTTGGAGCAATAAAGGATCCTGACCAAAATGATTCGATGTTATCACAAGACTGCAATTCAACACTTTCAAGTGATGGAAATTGTATTTCAGTGTGCGGTTTGGTAGCAAACTTGGCGATGCTCAATAAGTCTAACTTTAGGATCCTCAGGTGAGGAAAACTATAAACGATTTCTTCTCCGTCGCCAACTAGCTCATCCCTGATTATTACTTCTATGTCTGAAAAATTTCTAATCTCAAGATTCTCGAGTAGCTGCAATTGTTCTTTACCTTTACTGAGTAGATCAGCTGAGAATACATATTTACAACATAAATCAATAAGGGAGAGGGTGCGAATATTTTTGAGTAAAATGAAAGGGCAAAATCTCCAGTTTTGGCATACTCTGCAACGTTATTTCTATTAGACGTTCACAAAACGATACAACAACATCATCGTCTTCACCGTCAAACAATTGTTCCAATGACTTGCATCCACTAACAAAAAGGTTTTTTAAGTACGGAAGTTGAGAATATATGCAAAAGACCTCCCCATTTCCCGTTGAAACTGAGAATAGGAATTTGATATTATCGAAGTCATTGACTTCCAAATGGGACAATTTGTGAGACACGGAGTGAGGAATTGACACAAATCTATGGATACTACCCAGTCTTAGTTGTACTCTCAGCAAGAGATACTCGACCTAGTGGACTCCACTCGGTCGAGTGCAAGCAACCGAACTCGGCTGAGTGCACACTTACTCGGTCGAGTATGACGGGATTCGGACCGCGATAAATATACTTCGGGACTTAATTTATAAATCATTATTTACAATTACGTTTCTCTCTCTAGAAATCTAAACCTAATCCTCATACTCTCAAACCCCAACCATCTAGGGGACTACCACCTGTGAAAGCGCCGCGGAACCCTGGCGGCAAGCGTGACCGTCCTAATAAGGAGGACAACTAGTCTGATTATGTAAGTACTTTTTTCATAGTTATTCTTTGAGTTTAGCGACCATAGTTGTAACAGGGTTGTATTGTGTTGTAGATCGGATTGATGATGCGATGTGTACTTGTACCAGTGTGTGTGCGCGCGTTGGATGATGGCTAATTGCAGGAACGCTAAAAGGTAGGGTTTCCATACTCAGTAATTGTGTGTATTAATCATTGTAATAAGATGATTATTGATTCTTGATATGTGACTGATGATGATGTTGATGGGGTCGACGGGTTGTACTGTAGTTAATGGAGGTTTGGTTGTTTTGAAAGAAACTGGTAATGTCAAGTGAAAAAAATGGGTTTTGTTGTTTTGGAAAGCCATAAATGCCGTGTCCCCCAACTACGGGTTGTGTCCACTTGTTTTGGACCGTGTCCGACACGCTGTGAATTAAAATAAAACCGACGACACGGTTTTTGAGGTGTTGGACACGTTTTGAGCCGTGTCCTAGGCGTGTCCGTGTCCGACACGCGGAGGCTATAAAAGGGCCATGTCCGTGCAACCTAGCTTATATATCAGAGTAGCAATAATGATGCCCAGTAGACAGTGTTCTTCATAAATTCATAATCGACGTCATAAATAAATTAGGATTTATTTATTATGGTACTCTACCATAATACAAAGATACTACTCCCTCCGTTCAATATTATTTTTCTACTATTTTACTTTAAGTTGTTCATAATTGTTTCAGTCAAAAACAATCAAGTACTTTGGAGTACAAGTTTATGGTGATTATCTTTGTATGCAAACTGGATGAGTAAGCAACTCCGCTTCCTCCAAGGGGTGACCTACATATGGGCTCTCCAAAGACTAGGATCTTGATGTCACCAAAAAAACAACAACTGGGATGTGAGTCCACCTACACAAGTAGCAAACACGGCCCCGAGGGATTACTAGAAATCGTAACAACATCCTATTACCAAAACCATGCCAACAAATCTTCCTTTTTCTTAATCATGCCTGCAGTCTCTATGGTCATTTGCTAATCTTACCAATATAATTTGATGGAGAAAGGTGTATTCTAGGGTTAGTGAATTGAGGAACCGAAATTTGAACTTGTGGATTTAGAGGAAAAGGAAGGTTCTTTTGTTGTTAAGAGTTGGATGCGCCTAGGTCGGGGGTTGAGCTGTTTCAGCGAGTTCTTTATTTACGTGTTTTGGTAGAAATTTGGAGTCTCAAGCAAGAAAATGGGATAAACGTTTAGGTGGTGTTATCTGCTTCATGCCATACTTGTTAGGATCAAGAAAATGCAATCTTTAACCTCGTTCATGTCTGTTTAGCCGCTTTCTTCTCATCAGTTTGTCATTCGAATTGGGTTGATTTGCAGTACTGAGCATGTTTTTGATTTCGGTTTCTGATGGTGTTGGATGAGCTATGAGAGTTTAAACTTAAAAGCAATTCCTTCAGACTAGAGTAGGTTCATGGTTGTTTAATTACTACGGAGTATAAAGTACACGCTTTAATGTTGATTTTCCAACGTTCTTTATAGTTGCTCTGATGCTGTTTTGTTCAAACTATGCTTTTGTTTTTGCTTGTATTTTGAGGGTTTTTATTTATTTTATGCTGTTGTGGAGTATCGGCTCAAGGATTATTGAATTTTTAGTCATTTTTTGAGCTTTGACGCCTTATCAGTTTTTGAAGATGTTTTGTGTGTGGGTAAGTATGAAGATGTGCTTGTATTGCTGATTCCGGACATTCATAGTTGTATGGCAAATGTCATTTAGGGAAGCCATAGTTTAAACTGAGTTGTAATTTACAATTATAAGAGTAAGCACTGCACAGTAAACTTGTGAAGATGTGATTTAAAATGTTTCCATACTTCGGGGAGTGTTATTTCTTATTAGATTTGAATCTCAGATTTATGGTTTCGTACTTTCTTTCTATTATCAATGTCGAGAAGAAATTTTGAATCGCCTCTACCTTTTATGTAACTTAGATGAGAGGATGTATATGTGGAAAAAATGTCTCCCGGTTTCTATAGAAACTCACTGACGTCTGCTTTGTGTACAATATGTATTATTTGCGTCTCTTTCCTTTTGTTTGGATGGAGGAGTTTAAAAAACCAGGTAGAGTAGGGAAAGGCACGGGAACAATTTCCCTTGTTTGCTTAGCAAATTGGGTTGAAGGGACATTAATGGGGTCCATTTTCCCTACTGTAAGCGATATTAAAATCCTTCCAATATAGGAAAGGCTTGGAAGAAAAATGGCATTAGTCTGCTCCCTCCTTTCATCTTGTTACCGTATCCACTCAATAGTGGGTTATTATCCGTACCAGACATCCAGGTTTTGGGCTTGGTACAACTGAATCTTTCGTCTATACTAAAATTTCTCTTACAAGCCTTCTCCCCCCAATCCAACCCTCAATAATGTTAGGGAAGAAGTCAGGAACGGCTACCAACATGCTTTGAATTTGATGAAACAGGTCTAGACAAATACCAATTATACCGTGGCCGTAATGTTGTTTCTAGCCCTATTGTGGCGTAAGGTAATATGGTGGCATGCTAGAATAGACATGTTCACTTGGCGCGAGCTTTGTGAACAATACGATAGTACTCCTAGTAGCAATTAAGATTAATAGATAACTAAGCATTTATTAACTACTCTGTAGGTATATTTGTGTTTTTCTGATATCTTCAAGTTCGCAGCTCATATCATCACTCTTTACATCCTGCAGGTCTCTGGCAACGACAAATTTGGGAGGGTAATTGATTTTCTGCGAAAGCAGCTCCACAGAGAAACTTTGGTATGTCATGTTGTGGATCTTTGACTCTGCTTCATATGAGAAATTACTAAATACTAATACTGCTAGTTTTTGGACAGTTTGTGTATGTCAACAGCGCTTTCTCTCCTAACCCAGATGAATTGGTGTCGGATCTGTACAACGTAAGCTTCAATTTTTTGTTTTTTATAAAGCATTTTAAAGTTTTAGATCTGAATTGACTAAAGTGTTGTTTAGTTTACATGAAGGAAAACTTTGTGCATCACTTTTATGGTTAATCCTTGTTCTTGAACACAAACCATGTTGCCTAATTGCAGAATTTCGGCATTGATGGTAAGCTGGTCGTGAACTATGCGTATTCCATGGCATGGGGTTGACATAGTGCTGCCAGTTGAGAGTATTAATACACCTAGATATTTTCACTGGTAAGTTCTGTTGTCTTTTGTACATCTGGATAAATCAGTCGCCTTTCATACTTAGCTTATCGATCTTTCATGTTTGAAGTCACTGATCGTTGGCCAACTTCGTAATTTGACCAGACATTCTAAGACGCTGAATCGCTGATTGAACTGTGAAGCATGACGGCGCCCTCTCTATGACTCAAATAGAACTGTTCTCCATTTCTGATCTAGACAATCATATGAACGAGCAATTGGTGTTTGTTTGTCTGCTACCAACTTTGTCGTACAATCTGGTATATATGTTTGCAATTAACTCTTTTTAGTACAGATTTTCTTGCAAAGGAAAAAAGGAAATACTTGCTAATTCTTGTGTGCAATAAATAGTCGACAGCGGTTTCAGCGTCTTAAGTCGGGTTGTCGTTTTAAGTATGCCGTGTTGGTAATAATACTACGGTGTAGTACATTAGGGGAATACTGAAATAGACTCTACTGCTGTTTAGTTTTCATCTGAATTCCAAAGTATGGACTTGCTCATATGAATCAACCATGAAGAAGCTCGCTCAATCAATCAATATGGTATTCCACCGCCATCCTCCTCTTGGTTCTTCTCCCTCACCTTCGACATTCCCTCCACCATAGCCTCGTATGCCTCTCCCTCCCTCTTTCCCTCTAATTTCGCCACCACCTCTGACAAGCCGTCCTGTTTTTGCCTCCATCTCCACCTCCACATTCCCGCCCAAAGGCTTTAACTGAGTTGGATCCCAATCGGGGTGGTAGGTTTTTTTGGCTTTCATATGTCACATTTTAATTGTATGACTGATATATTCGTATTGACGTGAAAATAAGTGACACACGATCCATCGTATCTCTAGGAATCATCATTGAATTGAAATGGTGAGAATTGCGGGAAAATAGAGGACAAACTAGGGAGTTTTCATGGGAGTTCTGACTGTAGTTTGGTAGATTCTCTTCGAGAATTTGGAATTGAAGCATTTGCGGATTTATAGGCTCTTCGTTAGGGATTCTTCTGTCTTTCCCTACAGGATGTTCTGAAATTCAGCACCTTCCTGTTTCAGGTACACTGATTGCTCATGGTTCATTTGATGTTTTTTCTGTCTTTCCCGGTCATGTACTTCATCTTCAAATACGCGTTCTACATTTAGATGTCTCCTAAGTCGTAAAAGACATTGAGTAGTCGTACTTATGACGTGTTTGGAATTCTGCTGCATGATCAACTGCCCCTTTTCGCCTTTTTTTAAACGAGGAAAAAAAGAGTTTTAAGTATCTAGGAACCGTATTGAGTGTGCATACTGCATAGTAGTGCATACTGTAAACATTGAAGTGCAGGTATGAACATGTGAGGGTTACTCTAGGGCTATAGTTAAATAACTGATGATGTTTTCCAATTATACTCGAGTTCTATAGTTAACTAGTTTTATACCCGTGCTAAAATGCACGGATTGCTTTTAAAATTATGATGTTCGAAATATACTAATTAAATAAATATATAATTACTGTCAATTTCTATGTCAATTTTTTGTTTGACGATCAACATGCAATTTATTATTGTGAGCCCGTAATTTATATAGATGGTGTATGTGTTATTTTTTTAATAACCTTAATCGATTTCAATTTGTTCTAAACATGTACTCGTAAATAATTTGTATTTTTTGTATATAATTTTTGGAATGTAATTTTTTTTTTAATTTTTTTTTTGGAATGGTAATTTAAATTTTGTCGATTGTTATATTTTTTTTCCTGATTAGCATAGTATAAGTTAGGAAATCATATTATATAAATCATACAAAGTATTATATGATAGACCATCATATTATATGGTATGATGTAAATAGTTATTGTGGAGAGGAGAGAGGGAAATTAAATATTTTGGAAATTGTGTGGGTCCCACCCGCAAAAAAAAATGGGAAAAAAGGTGAGTTTTTTCCAGCCAATAGGAAGGCAGGAAAAAACTCACCTTTTATATATAGGAGGATATCGAGAATATATTAAGGAGCACCAGAAAAAAACTGTGCCCTCTGTGTTGAGATATAAAGTCCGTCATAGTCACAAATCATAACCATCGTGTGCAACGGCGGTTCAATTTTGCTCATTTGTCGCGGCGTTGAGGTACTCTAATACTCTCAATCAAATGTAAAAAGTCTATATAATCTTTTACCCTTAGGATTAGTTTGGTTTGTCTAGAATCAAATTCAAATATTTATACAATATATACATTATTAATTTTAATTTGATTAGGTAGGGAGGACATACATATATAGAAGTGAACAGGGCGGGGGTGCATCACTTAATTTAATTTTGTCATTCGTTTTAATTATTTATTTACGTTTTATCAAACACCTAAAAAATAGCAAAAGAAAACACATTTTTTTTTCTTTTTTGAGGTAAAAGTAAAACAAATAACTGGGTCGAAAGAATATATCAAACGTAATTTCCGTTGCATATAATTTCAGTCTGGTATGTCTGGTTTTGTGCCGGTTGTGTTGTCGCTGTCGCTGACGCTGCTAAGCGTAAGTGTGCCAAGTATAGAGATTCATGCATGGCGGCGCTTCTCTTCGCTAAGGGAGCTTGATACAGATGCGGTAGAATTTTTTTGTAAACTTGTTGATTGATGTTAATAAAAGTTCCGGTTATAATAATAAATAAAAATGATAAAAAATAATACTAAATGTTTGTTATCCTTTAGAATTTGGTAGCTTGACCATTTAGAAAGGCAATGGATTGAAAGAGGTAGGAGACCGTCAATGAAAGGAAGATAATATAAACCACTAAAGAGTAAAAAAATGCAAAACATATACTGTAAAGAATGAAATAGGTACAAAATTTGATTTAAGACAATTATATATGTTTTATGTTTAAGACGGGAAAGTAATATGAATAAGACAAAAGCAGAATGTGTAGAGAAAAACGACGTATTTGTGTCTTATATTAGCCATTTCTTATTTCCTACTCCGTATTAGTATTGTTTCTAGAGAAATTTCTTTTACGGAGAGACTTAATAATGTAATCGTTTACAGGGGATTCCGATGAAGGTGCCGATGAATATGCCGACTAAACAAGCTGACATCCCAATATGCAGACGCTCCGTGAATGATTCCTTTTTGATTTGGTTCGATAGTTCTTCGATCATCTGTTCCTTGCTCTTGGTTGTGCTACATGAATAATTTACATCTCAAAAACCATATAATTAAAATAGAAAGTAAATAATAAATGATTGGAACAGAGGGAATGCTATATAATAATTAATTTGCATATAAGGCAGTGTTTCGGAGGGCTCGATAGTAGGAATTCCTTTATCTGAATTTAGGAAGCCAATGGCAGTAACAACAGTGCCTTGTGAAAGGGCTTTCTCTTCACTTACCTCTTCAATTGTCAGTTCATCTGCCTGTTGTTACATGCACATGTATATAAACCGTGACGATCTTGAAATAAACAATAAAGAGGGTAAAAATTCGAATGTCTAATCTCACAGGAGAATACACAATTATTTGATCAGGTAGGATTTCGATTAGGTTCTCATAACAGAACCCGACAATTGAGAGGGCCTTAAAGTTGGAACTCAACTAAAAATTACGGGCTTACGAATTGAGTTATATGTTTATCGACTTTTTATGTTCTATAATTTAGAACAAGGCCTCGGAATTACATGGGTCGGCCCTACACGTAGCCATGTAGGTCATGACCTATAAAGTCGAATATAATGTAATCTTGCACCAGGAGATCGATCAGGTC
This sequence comes from Heliosperma pusillum, assembly GCA_022085475.1. Lineage (NCBI taxonomy): Eukaryota > Viridiplantae > Streptophyta > Magnoliopsida > Caryophyllales > Caryophyllaceae > Heliosperma > Heliosperma pusillum. The sequence continues at coordinate 20,862 of JAIUZE010070157.1, forward strand.
CTTTTGGTTTAGACGACGAATTATAAAAAAAATGATCAAAACAAAGGGAGTAAAATATATGTATATCGAAATTATAACCTTTTATTATAATTAATTAATTATAACCTTTTATTATAATTAATTAATTATAATTAATTAGGAAAAAGCTTACCCTGTGTGAGAGATTAAGAAGTTCTTTCTTACTATAATTAACTTGTTCAAGAGGAATTCGATCTTCTCTACCCTTCCAATTAACAAATACATATTCGTTGCATGGTTTCGATAATTCTCTCGCTATGATAAAAGGAACCTGTCAAAAAAGATTACTTTGGTGTAAAATGGCAAATACAAGTATACAACATTACGTAATATCTCATGCACCTCATTTTAATGATAATACCTGCTTTCGGGAATCCGATATAAGTTTCGTGTTGTCTCGGTGTACATGTGGTGATGCTCCCTTGTATACGTGCTTCATTAAATGATTATTACAATATTAATATCGGATTGTCAAATCTATTAGAAATTGAGAAATGAATTGTATTATTGAGTTGTTTTGTTGATAACATAGAATGATCGGTATTTATAATACCTTACAATAAACCCTAAGTTTTACCAAACCCTAATGACAGCCGTCGTACCGTAGCCGTCACCTTGAAGTCTTATACTAAACCCTAGACTCTCTAACATCCCCCCTCAAACTCATGGTAATTTTGATAAAAATTTCCATGAGTTTGCACAAACAATAAACTAAGAAAAAAAAAATCAATCTTCATCTTCTTTGGCTTCATTATCATCTTCATCTTCGCAAGGTTGGTAAGATGAACGAGTATTAAACTCGTTAGAAAATTTCTTCGAACAAGAACGTTAAGCTTTTCGGACTTGTCGAATATCAAATAATTTGATAGGAACACTAATCGAACCTAAACAAATTTCAATAAAACGGAAAACTATCCGTCAAATTCAATAATTGGAGAACGTTAATTTTTTTCGGACTCCAAATTTAATCGCGTAACTCGCCAGTCAAATTTTGAACCACCTTGAACGAATTTGAAAACTTTTAATTTCAAAGAGATTGAAATTGATGATAGTGCACGCGCATAAAATTTAGGGGATGACAAAATCAAGACAAAGTATCAAACAAATTGCCTTTGCTTTATGACTACCATTATTTGTTAGTGTAAGCAACCTTGGTCTTTGACGGAGACACAAGAGCACACCAACACAGAATAATACGGAACTTATTTTTTTTTTTTTTATTTTTTTTTTTTTAAAATTAGATAGTACATAACGAGTCCCGCCGGCAGGTTTAATTTCTTACATTATCAACCCACCGGCGAGGTAGCGGAAGCGATTTTTGTAGAGTCCTCTAGGAAAGAGGCTCTGATACCATATTAGAAATTGAGAAATGAATTGTATTATTGAGTTGTTTTGTTGATAACATAGAATGATCGGTATTTATAATACCTTACAATAAACCCTAAGTTTTACCAAACCCTAATGACAGCCGTCGTACCGTAGCCGTCACCTTGAAGTCTTATACTAAACCCTAGACTCTCTAACAATATACCATATTAGAAATTGAGAAATGAATTGTATTATTGAGTTGTTTTGTTGATAACATAGAATGATCGGTATTTATAATACCTTACAATAAACCCTAAGTTTTACCAAACCCTAATGACAGCCGTCGTACCGTAGCCGTCACCTTGAAGTCTTATACTAAACCCTAGACTCTCTAACAAAATCACTTCACAAATAAAACAAATTAAATCACATAATAAAGTCCAGTAGGTCTCTCTTGTGACGGGTCGGACCTTGCGACGGGTTTTTCCTCTAACAAAATGGGTAGAGGGAACATGTGGGGCACCCCCCATGTGCTTCCCCTTTTCCCTTAAATGGGTCATTTGTGAGGGGAAGTGGTACCCGTCGCAAGCTTGTGACGGATACTGCCCGTCACAAACAAGAATTTGTGAATAAAGTCGTTTTAACGCAATCTATGATTAAAACTTGGGTGAAATTGTTAACGTTCTTAGATCAATTGAGACTAATCCCTTCTACATTTCGAGCCTATCACCTGGTAAGTCTTCTGAGATACCGTCACAAAATAGTTAGTTATAGAAAATAGGTGAATGAGTAAGCTAACCTGGGTTCGACTAACAAAGACTACAGCCTCAAGACCCGAAATATTATCTGACAAAGGAGAAGCCGCATCACCAACATTGTCGACGGAGGAAAAAGGCAAGACGACACCACGTAAACAAACTAGTCTTTTGGTATCCGAGTCAGGTAGCATTGCGGAAGCGACACCAATGGATACATCGGGAATTGAACTTAGCGTAGCGATTGAATCGACAGATTGCTCCACTTTTGCCTTCACCATCCTTGATGCATGGTAGAATCCTAGGCTGGATAATAAGGCGGTTATTATTTATCATTATCTTTAGTGTCAATATTAGTGTCGGTTGTAAATGTAACCGCCACAAATGACCTATGGTGGCGGTTCTGACTTGAAACCGCCACATATAAATTTTTTTATCGCATTTGGGTTTTTATTAAAACCGCCACAATAGACCTTTTATAGCCCCAAAAACAATTCCCGCCAATTTTTTTTTGCTTTTTATGTCATTTTCTATTAGAACCGCCACGATAACGGCGACACGATAGGGGGTTTTTCTACTAGTGCGTCAAATCGATAGAATTATAATTATAATAATAATAATTATTATTATTAATTAGGGTAAAATTATGGAAATTATATGATGTAGAGGAGCTAAGTATTATAGGTTGTGTATGATGTTATTAGAGGATTATTTATAGGTTTTTGAATTTAAAGTTGTGTAAACTTCTTACTCAAGAAACTTTGATACTATGAGATTCTATCAATATAATCCTTTCGATTGTTTAAAACAGTTTATCAAAGATAAATAAATAAATAAAGCAAATAACAATTATTTAGTTTTTTGGTTTGTTATTTTCATGCTAAATACTTTTTAGGAAGATTTAGCAAATTGTTACGACTACTTTCTTGCTAAAATTTTTATAATTCAACCCTTTGTTTTCTTTAAATTCTGGATACGTTTTTTTTCTTCTAAATAATGTTTAGAAAAATTAGCAAAATAGGTTTGTCTAGAAAATATTTATCGGAATAGGGTTTTTGGAATTAGCGAAGCCGAGGAGGAGGGAGGGAAATCATCTCGTACACGCCATATGGCTCGGCTAAGGTGATGATGAGACGAGAAAGCTCGCGAGCAATTCAGATCGGCTAGACACAAGCTAGGACTCGGCTCGAAAAGCCTACGAGCAGCTCAACTTGCGTGATTAGATTTTTGAAGATAAGATATTACTCATATTTATGAAAATACTTTATCATAATTATATTTTTGTATCAAACATATTAAATGTCTCACTTATCTGCCAAATATTTTTACATATTACCTGAGCATTGTTATTGAAAAAATTCGGAAGAAATTTTTTTTAAAAAAATTTTAAAAATAATATATAAGCTCGATTTGGGTTTGACTTGAGCTCGTGTTAATGCTCGCAAGTTTGAGAACTAGCACATTTTTTTCAAGTTTGGGTAAGCCCAAGATCAGCTCGAACTCGAGTTTCGGTTCTTGAGCACAAGTCGAGTAATGCCAAGCTCAAACTCGGCTCGACTCGTTAACAACCCTAAGCTAGGCACAGATGTGACAATTGGGTCAATTCAATCACATGGCGTATCATATTAGTTTTGAATTATATAGAGTCAATAACGTGTTCTATTAGATTATTGGGTAACGAGTTTGAGTTGAGTTTAGGTCGATTGAGTACCATGCAGGGATGGTACTTGTGGCCTGAACCGAACCGAATACGAATCGACCCGAAGGAAAATATCAGATCCAAATCCAAGTTTTAAAAACCCATACGGCATACCCGACCCGCTATTTAAATACCCATATCCAAATCTACTATTGGAAAACCTTAACCAAGTCTAAACCCAATCCATTCATACCTGAACCCAATCCATTCAAATATTATTGAAATTTAGACTTTTGTAAACTAGAAATTTCATTTTTGTCTTATAAGATGAATTTAGGTCGACTGAGTACCATGTCTGATCGTCAACATATACTCTCTCTTAGTCACTCATTTCTTCACTTATTGAACAACACAAAATACTCTACCCCGATTTACCCCACATAAAATTGAATTTGAACTACAAAAAAATTTTCAAAATAAAATAGAAGAAGGAATAAATGAGTGATTACTAGGAGAAAGTAATTATTTTATATACTCAATTTTGGATTGATAACTCTATGTAACAAGAAAAATCTAATCCCTCTGTTCAGGTCATTTGTTTATCATTTTCAATTTAGGGTATCTCATTCGTTTGTTTACCTTTTTACATTAGGGAGGTTTCTTATGTGTATTTTGATCTTCCAATTGGACTATTAATGGTCTCCTCCCTTCTCCTTAATTTTTGTGCCAAAAGAAAAGGTAAACAAATGACCGGAACGGGGGAGTATAAGTTTATTTATTTTACTTTCAAAGGAACCAATAAGGTAAATCGTGATCGAGTTATTCATCTAAATGAATCTATACCAGTTCAAATAAGGTTTGAATTATCTGTCAACTCGAGCTTCTTCCTGACCTTGTGGCCTTTGTTGCTAGGTCAAATATATTTACGAGTCGGCATTTACGAGCTCAAGCTAGAATTGGTGATTGGCTGCTAACAAACTGGGCACTTTGGTGCCAAATCTCGCTCAACCGATAACGCACATCGTTGGCAATAAACCAATTGCCCACACGGTTCAAATGCAGCTCGTTGTTGTAAGAATTATTATTTAATTCTCTATTATGTGGACCTAATTACTCATATTAGTCGCCTTAATTAAATAATGGTTAAATATATTGTTTCGGGTTTTTAATAGGAGTCCTAGTTTAAGCGGATTACGGTTAATGTTTACAGGCCATTAACATACAGGCCCACTTAATCTATTAAGCCCCTCCTGCTACCTCTCTATATAAGCACACCTGTTTGAGCTTTAACCTAATTCATTCATATTAAGAAACACACATTAAGGAAGTGAATTAGAGAATAAGGAAGGCAGGAGAAGGCAAAGCAATAAGGGTTTATTCTTTATCTTTCTCAAGTAACTTTATTATCAGATCTGATGGTTGCACCACGTAAGTACCTTTCAGTAATTATTGCTTTAATCAAGATCCTATAATTTATGTTTACATGTGGTATCAGAGCAAGATTGTGATTATAGTTATAATTCTGATTAATGTTTTGATTATGCTTTTATGAATGAATTTAATGTTTTAATCATGATGTTGTAATACTCATTCATAATTGATTGTATACCTTATGATAGATAACGTATCCTTGTATCTTGATCGTTTCCGCTGCCCTAATCGAATTATTTCGTTTTATATGATTTATGATGATTTTTATATGATTTATGATAATGATTATTATATGATTTATGATGATGATTTGCGCTGCCCTAATTCGATTTGTTTTTGATTCTGCTCGATCGAGCTATTGTTTACTCGGTCGAGCCCTTATGTTTTTGATTCTGCTCGATCGAGCTATTGTTTACTCGGTCGAGTCAAATTGTCCCTCTTTGCCCTCGATCGAGCTAGTGATTTACTCGATCGAGGGGTCTTGTTTTACCTTGTACTCGATCGAGTTAAAGCTGTACTCGATCGAGGGGTTCTTCTTTATTTTCTTCTCTATCGAGCTAAAGTTGTTCTCGATCGAGGAGCTTTTGTTTATTTTCTACTCGATCGAGCTGATGTCTTACTCGGTCGAGGTCTGCCCGTGTTGGTTCGATGCCTAATGTTTGTTTTCATTGTATGCTCGTATAATATTATGTTATTATGCTTAAAGGAGACCTTCGCATTATGACGAGTTGAAATTCACCACAGTGATTTCATCTCGTACGCGATCAGATCTCATAATGTAATTGGGCATTCACATTATGTTGATTTTCATCACAGTGGACTCAAATTATGCAGTGAATATCCGACTAAGCATACATTCTTATTGAAGATTAATTATATCTTATGTATCGATTAAAGGAGACATTTGCATTATGACAAGTTGAAATTCACCACAGTGATTTTATCTCGTACGCGATCAGATCTCATAATGTAATTAAATTGGGCATTCACATTATGTTGATGTTCACCACAGTGGACTCAAATTATGCAGTGAATATCCGACTAAGCATCTAATGGGGTGAAATAACTTGTATTAAGGTTTTACCCACAGGTAACCTGACATTAAAGTGAAACACTCATTAAATAGAGTATACTTGATTATGTAATTAAGCATGCGTAGGTTGTCCACAGATACTGCACTTGCTTAATGAATGTTTATAAGTTACTCATTTAAGTCTCAAGTCTTAGTCATAATTGCTATTGTGTGATAAACTCAAAGCCTAATGTTCTGAGCATTATTCATAATGCAGTACCGTTGCAAAGCTCTCTCAATAACATGACAGTCTTTGCTTAAAGTTCTTACGACTTACCACTGCACTCAAACATTAAGTCCTCCATTTCGGAGATAGGCTGTACTACAGCCAGTAAGTACATGGAAATCATTAAGGAACGCTTTCAGACTACCGAGAAAGCGGTAGCTGGAAGACTTATGTCTGAACTTACCACTGCTAAGTATAATGAGAATGTGACCACCATGCAGCAACATGTGCTGCATATGACGAATCTGGCAGCTAAATTGGGAAAACTGGGCATGAAAGTTGAGGATCCGTTCCTTGCCCAGTTTATAATCAACTCTCTGCCAGATAAGTTTGATGCTTTTCACCTTCATTACAACTCCGTTAAAGAAATTTGGAGTGTTAATGAATTGACCAATAAACTGGTTCAGGAAGCAGCAAGAATCAAACAGAAAGATGAGGTTGATGCCTCAAGTAAGAATGGTGGTTTGCCCCAGGCACTTCATGTGCATCATGTAAGCGGGAAATCCAAAGGTAAGTTTAGAAACAGGAAGGGCATTAAGTTAAGCCCTTCTGACAAACCGTTTGCATCTGGCATGAAGAAAGAAATTAAGAAGCAGGAAAGTTGCTCTTTCTGTAGGAAACTGGGCACTTTCAGCAAGACTGCATAAAGCATAAGAATTGATTCGAAAAGAAGGGTAAGCCTTGGCTTTAGTATGTTTCAAATCAAATTATGATGAAATTCCTTCTAATACATGATGGCTAGATACAGGCTCTAATGAAAGTTCCTCCTTCTTGTGGCATAAACGTTTGGCCCATATTTCAAGAGAAATAATGAACATATTAGTTAAAAACAATATGTTACCTTCTCTTGATTTTACGGATTTTGGGACGTGTGTGGAATGCATTAAAGGTAAGCAAACCAAACACACCAAGAAAGGGTCCACAAGAAGCACTGCTAGAAATTATAAATACAGACATTTGTGGTCCATTTGATGTTCCCTCTATGAGCGAAGAGAAATCACCTTATCGATGATTATTCACGTTATTGTTATCTTTACCTTTTGCATGAAAAATCTCAATCAGTAAACGCTTTAGAGGTTTACATTAAGGAGGTGGAAAGACAATTGGGAAAGAAAGTGAAAATCATAAGGTCAGATAGAGGTGGTAAATATCATGGCAAATATGATGAATCAGGACAACATCCTGGTCCCTTTGCAAACCTCCTTGAAAGTTTGGGTATTGCCCCTCAGTACACAAATCATGGTTCTCCATGGATGAATGGTGTAGCTGAGAGGCGTAATCGAACCCTATTAGAGGCTGTGAGGACAATGATGAGTAATACCAATTTACCCTTGAAGTTGTGGATGCATGCCCTTATGACTGCTGTGTATGTTGGAAACCGGGTCCCCAGTAAGGCAGTTTCAAAGACACTATTTGAACTGTGGAAATGGTGGAAACCGAGTCTTCAACATTTGCATGTATGGGGATGCCCAGCAGAGGCACGCATTTATAATCCACATGAAGGGAAACTCGATCAAAGAGCCATTAGTGGGTTCTTTATCGGCTATCCAGAAAAGTGTAAAGGGTATAGGTTTTACTGTCCTACACACAAAACAAAAATTGTAGAAACCGGAAATGCCAAATTCCTTGAGAATGGCGAAGTTAGTGGGAGTGATCAGGTAAGGGATGTCATAGTCAATGAAGTTAGGGTGGCAATTCCAGCTTCTCTGCCCCCAATTTCAATTGATGAAGTTCCACATAATGAAAATGTTGACCCAGCCAATACTGTGGAACCTAACGTTGATGACCCTCCACTCCCGAATGATAACATTGCCATTGAAATTGTTGATACTGCTCCTGAAATAGTATTAAGAAGGTCCACAAGACCTAGAAAGCCAACTACTTCAGATGACTATGTATATCTACAACAATGTGAATTTGACATTAGTATTGATAATGATCCGGTTACGTTTTCACAAGCTATGAATTGCAATGATTCCGATAAATGGATTAATGCCATGAAAGAAGAGATGGAGTCTATGGCTAAGAATGAGGTCTGGGAGTTGGTCAATTTACCAGTAGGTCATAAGGCTGTCGGCTGCAAGTGGGTCTTTAAGACCAAGCGCGACTCCTCGGGTAATATTGAACGACATAAAGCCAGACTGGTAGCTAAAGGCTTTAATCAGAAAGAAGGCATTGATTATAATGAAACCTTCTCTCCAGTTTCTAAGAAGGATTCATTACGGATCATTTTAGCTTTTGTAGCTCATTTTGATTTAGAGCTACATCAAATGGATGTGAAAACGGCATTCTTGAATGGGAGTTTGGAAGAAGAAGTCTACATGGCTCAGCCTGAAGGCTTCATTATTGATGGCAAAGAGGATAAGGTCTGTATATTAAAGAAGTCCATTTATGGACTTAAGCAAGCTTCTCGACAATGGTATATTAAGTTCCATAATACCATTACCTCCTTTGGGTTTCAAGAAAACACTGTTGATCAGTGTATATACCTGAAGATCAGTGGGAGTAAGTTTGCATTTTTGGTTCTATATGTCGATGACATACTTATAGCAAGCAGTGATTTGGGACTATTACGTCAAACTAAAGATTTCCTATCAAGAAACTTTGAGATGAAAGATATGGGAGAGGCGTCCTATGTGATCGGGGTGGAAATATCTCGAGACGGATCACAAAGGACCTTAGGGTTGTCTCAGAAAGCCTATATTAGTAAAGTTTTAGAAAGATTTAGCATGGTAAAATGTAATCCCAATGATGTTCCTATTCAGAAAGGGGATAAGTTCAGCCTAAGTATGTGTCCTAAGACTGAGCTAGAACGAAATACCATGAAAAACTTTCCTTATGCATCTCTGGTTGGAAGCTTAATGTATGCGCAGGTCTGTACAAGACCTGACATAAGTTTTGCAGTAGGTATTTTGGGTCGATATCAGTCCAAACCTGAAATGGGTTATTGGATATGCTGACTCAGATTTTGGTGGATGCGTGAACTCAAGGAAAAGCACTTTTGGTTATGTGTTTGTTTTAGCTGGGGGAGCAATCTCCTGGAAAAGTGCTAAACAAACAATTATTGTCTCATCCACTATGAAAGTTGAATTTGTAGCGTGCTTTGGGGCTACTATTCAAGCTTTATGGTTGCGGAGTTTTCCTTCAGGGCTTAGCATTATGCATTCTGCAGCAAGGCCGTTGAGAATTTATTGTACCGCATCTGTCTTCTTTTCGAAGAATGACAAGTATTCTAAAGGAATAAAGCACATGGAAGTGAAATACTTGTCAGTTAAGGAGGAAGTTCGGAAAAACATTGTGTCAATTGAGCACATTATGACTAGTGCTAATATAGCAGATCCTTCAACTAAGGGATTACCTCCAAAGACATTTTTGAAGCATGCTATTGATATGGGTCTGGAGGATAATCATTAAGGCTTTTCGTTTATATTTGGATCATGCTAGTGCTTTGTAATGATGACACTTATGTTTTGATTAATCAACTTATGTTTTATTGTGATGATGATTTCCGAACAATTTTCTGTATCGTATTATTGTTATTGTATACATTATTGTTGCACGATTAACAGAATCGGTCCTTTTCCTCAAGGACATTATTTGGGGATTATGTTTGCTCCTTGTACAGACTGATTATTCTAAGTGATTGGTCCGTAGTACATGGAAGGACCACTTCTCTTTTATAGTAGTGTCTCCGCCATGACTCAACCAGTTGTTCAGGGATAATCAGGGTAATTAAGATAAACCCATTATGTGTTCATTTAACCGTCTACGCGCCTTATGTTATAATTAAACGTGACATTATGTTTTAATCAGTAATATGGTCCAAGTGGGAGAATGTAAGAATTATTATTTAATTCTCTATTATGTGGACCTAATTACTGATATTAGTCGCCTTAATTAAATAATGGTTAAATATATTGTTTCGGGTTTTTAATAGGAGTCCTAGTTTAAGTGGATTACGGTTAATGTTTACAGGCCATTAACATACAGGCCCACTTAATCTATTAAGCCCCTCCTGCCACCTCTCTATATAAGCACACCTGTTTGAGCTTTAACCTAATTCATTCATATTAAGAAACACACATTAAGGAAGTGAATTAGAGAATAAGGAAGGCAGGAGAAGGCAAAGCAATAAGGGTTTATTCTTTATCTTTCTCAAGTAACTTTATTATCAGATCTGATGGCTGCACCACGTAAGTACCTTTCAGTAATTATTGCTTGAATCAAGATCCTATAATTTATGTTTACAGTTGTCTCCTCGTAAGACAGATCAGTATCACACATAGCTGACCATCCGAAACATCTCCCACATCCCCGTCTTCTAGAAATTCGGTTTCTTCACTGTTCTTAGGCACATTGGAAGCGGCAGGAAGGTTTTGCTGTTGCACCCTCCTTTTCCACCATTGCTTCTATTTGTTCCAGTTCCTGATAGGCAATAATTAATCGTCTACTATCAACCCTGCAAGCTCAAATTGGTAGCATTTTACGGTAGACAAACTATAGTAAAAGGCGGTGAGCCGGTGAATGTTACCAAGCTATAGCTCATCGAATGCAATTCCCAAACTATATTACTCTTTTCTCCAACGAGAAGCAGATTTCGTGCTTGTTATATGAGTATTTTCTGCCAAATGTTTGATATAGCTGAAACATTGTTGAAACTGACCAGTACTACCTATTGGAACCGTAAATTAAACATCGTATTTTGATAGCAAAATTGAACAAAAGAAGGGCATGCCATACTTATTAAAAGGCGCTAGTAATTAGGGAGTATAATATTATGAGTCTTCTTCAGTCATTCCATGTTTTGTTCTTGTTGGGATTTGTCATTGCCTTGCTCTTCAGTGTAGTGCGTAGCTCCTCCAGTTCTTCATCTCCTTCGTTCCATGCTTTGTTCTTGTTGAGATTTGCCAATGCCTAGCTCTTCAGACTTCAGTGCGTAGCTCCTCCAGCTCTTCATCTCCATCATTGTTTGATTCGTCTTGGGTTCCATCATTTTGTAGCTCCTCCATTTCTCCAGCACTTTGTAGCTCCTCCTCTTCCTCTTCTCCTCTGTTTGAGACATGAGTCAAATGAGTATGCTCATTAACACGAGACTTAAATTCGTATTTATCCGAAAACAAAATTTCTAGATTTCTCAAAACAATCAATTTAATTAAGTACTAGTATCAAGTTTTAAATTTTTCATTATTCTATGGCGCCAAAACAACATCACTCTTTGGTTCCGGATTATGATGGAATAAAACAAAAATGACTGCGTTTCTTTTTTATGTGAAGTACTAGTCATTCGATATACTTTACGACAAAATTTTCATCTTGGGTCATTCGAAAATAGTCATTCTTTGTGTTGTTAATACAAGGGTAAGATTGCGTACATCCGACTTCCCCTACCCTGCAATTTGCGAAAGCCATTGAGCCATTGGGTAAAGTCATTCTTGTTGAACTCATCAAGATGCTAACATTACCCCCAGACCCAAGTTGGGTATAATAAGCATTAGACTTACATTGACCGTTGCATCAAACATCAGATAAAATACCTTAAAAAGGAGAAACATGGGCTAATTTAAAAGAAACATAATAATATCTGGAATTTGATTTTTAACAAGTAATAATATACCATACCTTTTGTAGTAATTGGGCAGGTTTGCCAACATAAATTGCAGCTTCTTATTTGCACGCTTAGAATAGTCCTCCTCGTCGATTTCCAATTTACATAATTTCGGAGCATTCGTTCCTCCTGTTGAGAAGGTTTTCATACCATGGCAGTCTCTTATATAAACAATCTCCAAGGACGGCAATTCCACAATATCATTATTATTTGGATCTCCGCGTATAAACCACTTCATTTCTGGGCATTCGTCTAGGGTCACGTCATGCAATTTGGGCGCAACTAAAGGCTCGGAAGAAAATGACAGCAAGCTTGGACAATAACCAATCTCCACCCTCTCTAATAGTGACAGTTCCCGAACTTCATTCCTTTTTTCAGAGAAAAAACACTGAATATAATAACACGCTCTTACCTTCATTCCTTTTAGTTTTGGAGCAATAAAGGATCCTGACCAAAATGATTTGATTTCATGACAGGACTCCAATTCAATACTTTCAAGTGATGGAAATTGTATTCGCGTGTTTGGTTTGGATGCAAACTTGGTGATAGACAATGAATATAACTTTAGGATCTTAAGGCGCGGGAAACTATAAACGCTTTCTTCTCCCTCACCAACTACCTCATCCTTGATTATTACTTCCATGTTTGTACAATATTCAATCTCAAGATTCTCGAGTAGCTGCAATTGTTCTTTACCTTTACTGAATAGATCAGCAGAGAATACATATTTACAATTTAATTCTTTAATAGAAAGGGTGCGAATATTTTTAAGTAAATGCAAGGGCAAAATCTCCAGTTTTGGCATACTTCGCAACGTTATTTCTACTAGACGCTCACAAAACGATACAACAACATCATCATCTTCACCGTCAAACAATTGTTCCAATGACTTACATCTACTAACCAGAAGGTTTTTTAGGTATGGAAGTTGAGAATATGAGCAAAAGACCTCCCCATTTCCCGTTGAAACTGAGAATAAGAATTTGATATTATCGAAGTCATTGACTTCCAAATGGGACAATTTGTGAGACACGGAGTGAGGAATTGTTACAAACCCATCGACCTTACCAAGTCTTAATATTTGCAAGTTTGGAACAGGGTTTAATGAGATGCTACCGTTTTCTCTTTCGCCTTGCATAAGTGATGAAGACCAATTCCATAGCCTCAAAACATTGTTTGACACTTCTCGTACGTCCAGTTCCTCTAGGCATGGAAATTCAAGCTGCACATTAACAATAAGTTTGCAACAAGGTTAAATTCTCTTATAGACCAACCATATATTATTTTCTCATTCATTAATCACTAATGAGAATATTACCTTATCAGAAAATAAGGTGGCTGAGTTTCCAGGCCCATCAAAATTAGCGAAATGAAGGATTGTTGACAAACGCAGTGATTTCAAATGAGGGAACTTAAGATTATAACTTCCTCTATAGAAACTTTCAATTTCTTTAGAATTTTCCAAGGAAAGATATTTCAATTTGGGAAAATTGATAGCTTTTTCAAGAACTTTGCCCCCTTCTGTCTCTCTGCTTATGACATCTTGTAATTTGTGACAACTAATTATCTTGAGTTGTTCAAGTTGGACAAGTGCAGCGAATATAGATGGAGACCCTAAGCTCCGCAATTCCGTACACTCTTGAATATGTAAAGACTTCAAATTCTGAAAGCCGGGAACGTAACATGCCGAAATCCAGAGTGTCTCAATAGTACTATTCTCTTCCAACATCAAATTCTCAAGAGATGGATACTTGCTCTGTGGCACATATTAAAAGGTCACATGTTAGATCTTAATCATGATCTCATAAATTTAACAAGAAAAAATCATTGTTGGTGATAAATATACTGTTGGTGTATGGGGGAGTAAAGGGAGATTAGTTAGTTGATTTAGTTTATTTAGTTGAAGGAATTTGTTTGTTTTATTGATTTGTTTGTGGATTTTGGTTACACTTGGATGATACAAAATGGGAGGGGAGGTCCTTTATTTATAGGGCTCCTCCTCCTTCTTCTACATCTCAAGAACACTCTAGAATGGAACATTCTAGAGTTGTCTAGACATTAAGACTCTAGACTTCTTTTATACATACATGATATCTCTAGAAGGTTCTAGTTTTCTCTAGAACATTCATGACCCTTCCAGAGTATTCTAGACTATTCTAGTAACTACATGAGTATTCTAGCACATTCTAGATGTTTCTACATTATTCTAGAACATTCCGGATCCTTCTAGAACATACCGAAACCTTCTAGAACTTTCCGGAAAAGTCTCATATTTGAACACTCCTCCTTGAGACTTTTGAAGTGACGCCAAGTTTCATCCTTAAAAACTCGAACCTTGTTGTTGGTAGAGCCTTGGTTAAAATATCAGCTAATTGAAACTCGGATGGGCAATGGATAAGTTCCACTTCCTTTTCTTGCTCGGCATCACGAAGTGCATAGAACCTCACCTTCATATGTTTTGTCTTGCTGAAGCAAACTGGATTTTTAGCAATGGCGATTGCTGACTTGTTATCCACCATGACTTTAGTTGCTTCATCTTGCTTATAGCCTAGGTCGTCAAGTATCTTCCTTAGCCATAATACTTGATTGACCGCTGCGGAAGCTGCAACATACTCGGCTTCTGCTGTGGATTGTGCTACAATATCTTGCTTCTTCGAATTCCATGAAAACACTCCTGAGCCGAAAGTAAAGGCATAGCCAGAAGTACTTTTCATGTCATCTACTGATCCCGCCCAATCACTGTCGGAGTAGGCTAGCAATCTTGGATTGTTGCAAGGTTGGTAAAATACTCCAAACTCTAGAGTACCCTTGAGATATCGAAGTACTCTTTTTGCGGTTCCCATGTGAACCTCACTTGGGTTGCTCATAAATCTTGACAATAAGCTTGTGGCAAACATAAGATCGGGCCTTGTAGCCGTGAGATAGAGTAAGCTTCCAACCAAGCTTCGATATTGTCTTAGATCGACTTCTTTTGATCCATCGTCTTTAGATAATTTCTCATTTACAACTAGAGGAGTAGAAACTGGCTTACAATTTTCCATCTTGAACCTTTTGAGGATTTCCCGAGCATACTTAGTTTGAGAAATGAAGATTCCATCTTCTGCTTGGTGCACTTCCATGCCAAGGAAAAAATTCATTAAGCCCAAATCCGTCATTTCAAACCTTTTCTTCATCTCCTCCTTAAATGTAAGGATCATTTGGGCATTGTTTCCTGTGACAAGGAGATCATCAACATAGAGAAAAACGATAAGAAGATCACCTTGTTTTTTCTTCACATATAGTGTATGCTCATTTTTACTCCTCGTGAATCCTTGCTGAAGGAAGTAAGAATCGATCTTGCTGTACCACGCCCTTGGAGCTTGTTTGAGGCCATATAAAGCCTTTTTCAGCTTGCACACCTTTTGTTCATTACCTTGTGTGACAAAGCCTGGAGGTTGCTCGATATATATCTCCTCCTCGAGCTCTCCATTAAGGAAGGCAGATTTGACATCAAGTTGATAAATTTTCCATCTTTCTTGAGCAGCTAGAGCAATAAGAGTCCTTACAGTATCATGACGAGCAACTGGAGCAAATGTATCTCCATAGTCTATTCCAGCTTGTTGGGAGTATCCTTTGACGACCAATCTTGCTTTGTATTTATTTATGGAGCCATCAGGGTTCAATTTTGTTTTATAAACCCATTTAACTCCAATCACCTTTCGATCCGTGGGCTTATCAACCAACTCCCAAGTGTTGTTCTTCTTTATCATGTTTATTTCCGTCTCCATTGCTTCTTGCCACTCCCTGTGTTTTGAGGCTTCATCGTAGTCTCTTGGCTCCTCAATAGCAAAGTAGCATCTCTCGCACTCCTCTGCATCTAAATGAATAATGGGACATTCCGCATAAATTTCGAAGAGATATTTCTTACCTCGTGGTCCCGTAGCATTCTCTGAATTTTCATTTGAGGGTGGAGAAAGTGCTTGCATTGGAGTTGATGGAGGTGTAGGAGGATCATTGTTATTCGGCGTAGCATCATCACCTCGTAGATGTTCATGCTCGGGAACTACAGCCACATTTCTTTCCAACTTCTTTTCTTCCCAATTCCATATTGCATCTTCATCAAACTCCATGTCTCGGCTTATCATGATTTTTTGCGTATTGAGATTGAAAATACGGTAAGCCTTTGATTTTGAGTCATAGCCAAGAAATATACCTTTCTCTGCCTTATCATCAAGCTTGCTCCTTTTTTGTGCTGGGACGTGAGCATAGCAAACTGAGCCAAACACTTTTAAATGCTTAGCCGTTGGTTTTTTACCGCTCCAAGCTTCTATTGGAGTCCTCCCCTTCACCGCCTTTGTTGGAAGTCTGTTGAGCAGGTATACGGATGTGTAAACAGCCTCAGCCCAAAATTTCTTCGGCATTTTCTTTTCGGCCAACATGCAGCTGGCCATCTCCATCACTGTTCTATTCTTTCTTTCGGATACCCCGTTTTGTTGTGGAGTGTATCCTGCCGTGAGCTGGTGTTTTACACCCTCTTCTTCACAAAACTTGTCAAATTGTGAAGAAGTATATTCTTTCCCGCGGTCGGATCTAATCATCTTTAATTTGCACCCGCTTTGATTTTCAGCGAGAGCTTTGAATTTTTGAAAGACTTGGAATACTTCTGATTTCGCTCTCATAAAATATACCCAAGTCATTCGAGTAAAGTCATCAATAAACAGGATAAAGTACCTGTTTCCCATATGAGATAAGAGTTCGTTGAGGACCGCATACGTCTGTGTGAACAAGCGCTAGTTTTTCACTTGCTCTCCATGCTTGGCCCTTTGGAAATGGTTGACGGTGTTGCTTTCCAAGTTGACAAGGCTCACATAGCTCCTTTGTGGTTTGAATCATTGGAAAGTCTCGCACAATATTTTGTTTGTGTTAATCAGCTAAAGCACGCAAGTTGAAGTGTCCATACCTTCTATGCCATAGCCAGGTTTCCACCACGTGAGCTCGATTTAATGACTCCTCGCCATACTTCCATTTTAAGGAGAAACTTTTGTTTTCCATTGCGACTTTAGCGATCTCCTTATTTCCCGGATCATATATGGTGCAATGATTATTCGCAAAGGTAAGTGAATAACCATTCTTTATCATTTGTGCCACGCTTAGCAAATTTTCAGCAAGATCCAGAACAAGAAGCACATCTTTAATGTATTTCGTACCTCTCTTTGTTGGAACAATGATTGTGCCTTTGCCCTTCGATGTCAGAACTTCACCAATCCCCATACGGACCGGAGTTTGGACGGAGGTATCCAACTCGCTAAAGATGCTTGAATCATTCGTCATGTGACTCGTACAACCACTGTCAATTAGCCACCTACTTTCTTTGTTGGAAGTGTTTGCTTGGCCGGCATAGAAAAGATGCTCATTATTGACACTGCTTGAATAACGAGCTTGGTCATTGGACTCCGTTTGTTTTTGTCTACAATCTTTCTCAATGTGCCCATATTTTTTGCAATGGTAGCATTGAGGCTTACCTTTAAAATAACAATTCTTTTCGGCATGGTTGTTCTTTCCACAAATGCCGCAAGGAGAAAACTTTCCCTTTGATTGAGACATTTGTTTATTGTAACTGCCACCATCATTGCTCTTCTTCTTCCACCCTTTTGAGTCGGAGCGTTTAGCTTTATGCATTGATGAAAACGCATCCTCAGAGGAAGATTCTTGATTTTTGAACTTTTGCTCATGGGCATGTAAGAATCCAAGTAGCTCCGTGACGGTGAGCTTCGATATATCCCTTGATTCTTCAATAACGGTGACAATCATGTCAAACCTTTTGGTTAAAGTCACAAGAATTTTCTGCACAATTCTCGTGTCTGAAATATCTTCACCGTATGTCTTCATTTGATTAACTATCTCCATTACCCTCGAAGAATAGGTATGTATATCTTCGTTCTCCCTCATCTTTACATTTTCAAAATCTTTTCTTAAGATATTTAGATGTATTGCTCTTATTCTTTCATCTCCATGGAATTCCTTGTGGAGTGAATCCCATGCTTCTTTTGCGGTAGATGACCGCATTATTTTTGGGAAAATGGTCTCCGAAACGGCATTAAGGATGAAGGACAAGGCTTTGGCGTCCTTTAACTCATCCTCATCTATTTTCTTTAAGGATGCTTCGGTGGTTAGATCACCTTCTTGTTGTTTTTGAGGTCCATTTTCCACCACTTTCCATAGTGCATTTGCTTTTAATAAAAGCTCCATTTTAATGCACCAATAGTCGTAATTTTCTCCTCCAAAAATTGGAAGAGTAGGAGATAAAGTGTTTGATGCGGAAGCCATAGTTTTATTTTGTTGCCCTTAAGATCTTTAGAGCTCTGATACCACTTGTTGGTGTATGGGGAGTAAGGGAGAAGTAGAGTAGAGATAAGTTAGTTGTTAGTTTATTTAGTTGAAGATTTGTTGAAGGAATTTGTTTGTTTTATTGATTTGTTTGTGATTTTGGTTACACTTGGATGATACCAAATGGGAGGGGAGGTCCTCTATTTATAGGGCTCCTCCTCCTTCTTCTACATCCTAAGAACACTCTAGAATGGAACATTCTAGAGTTGTCTAGACATTAAGACTCTAAACTTCTTTTATACATACATGATATCTCTAGAAGGTTCTAGTTTTCTCTAGAACATTCATGACACTTCTAGAGTATTCTAGACTATTCTAGTAACTACATGAGTATTCTAGCACATTCTAGATGTTTTTACATTATTCTAGAACATTCCGGAACCTTCTAGAACATACCGGAACCTTCTAGAACATACCGGAACCTTCTAGAACTTTCCGGAAAAGTCTCATATTTTAACAGTAATGTTTTAGCCTTCTCTTATGGAGTACTAAAAGAAAGAGTTGGTGACGAATAATGTGTGAAGCTTTACAAGATTTGTACACTTGAAGCAATTCCATTTCTCCCTCTCGTTCATGCTGGGGTTGACCGTGTCGATGTTTCCTTGCCAAGGTGAGAGCTGAATTATGTGATATGGGGAAACACGGAATCATAAACATGGGCATCAGCAGAGATATCAAAACGTCACTCTAAGCAGATCTTGTAGGAGAAATTTGTGTATTTTGATAAATAGTACTAAAGAATATATATGATCAATGGCACTATGGCAGAGCTAGAGAATGTACTCTTGTTACGCTACCACTTTTACATGGTTGACAACCTGAAAACCCAATAAATAAGAGAGAAAGCCTCTTACTTTGAAGGCCCGGTCGGTCAGTTGAGTTTTAAAACCAAAGCACCAACTTTGCAAAACATTTTGTTCTAGATGGTCATTTTGTTTGACTTGGTATCATATCAACTTTGCCGGATATAGAGGCTGTAGCGTATCATCGACTTTATCAAGGCCGAACGTGCCGGTGGTGGTTATACTTGTCGAATGGCACTTAACTTTGATGCTTTCGTCTCGAAGTGAGATTTTTGAATTGAATCAAGATAATTGGAGTCACCACCGAATTTTGGTGTAATTTCAAACCATTCAAATTTCCTTTGCCCTTGACCAAAAAGAGTACATAATAAAATTGAACTTAAAATAAGTAAACTTCTTGAGATTATGATACTACCATAATCTTCCCTTTAAATTTTTAAGTGCGGATTATAAATTACACAAATTCACCATTAAGACAGAAGTATTCATCTTTATCTTAAGACAATATCATTTGCATATATTAGACCAAACACAATGATTAGATATTAACAAAAAAATTTGTCATATTCATGTAAGTAGCAAATTATTTGACCCGTTTTAATTAAATTATGAGCGTTCAGCGGCTCGTCAACCCGTATGGCCGTATAGCAATGCCATTGAACGTGAGACGCATGACGCATCTCACTAGTAAGAGGGTAGAAAAGTGTACGTGTGATTTGTAACATTGTGAGCAAGACGACAATTTATACTCACGGAGTCATGTGGTGAGCATGCCGGAATGAATCTAAAGACTAAAGCAGTGCTTTTAAAAAGGCGAATCGATGGAGGATCCGATACTGCGAGTAATCAAGTCAAATTCGCAGAGTCCAGTGTGGCAGCTTGACAGCCTGTCAAGGAATTCAATGCCTAAAATAATTCAAGCAACGGCACCAACACCAACACGGTACAAAGCATATGAGCATATCCAACTCGAATACCTCCAATCAAATTTGATGGCCATTCTTTCACCAACTCTATTAACTCTTTACCTCTTATGCCCCAACCATACGCTAAATTACATACACTGCTTCCTCTATTTTCGTTATATTTAGTTATCTCGAGTAATTAATTACTTCGGGTGTCTCCATTATCTAACATCGAGTGTGACTGAGTATCTTATTTTAGTTAGGTGTAGTCGTGTCGGGACGTAGGGTAGAGATGAAAGTAGGCATGCAGGTCGGTGGACTGACATGTTCCAGCACGGTCCACAACCCATTTTAGCATGACACACATGGCCGAAGACGCTATGAGCCGAAGTTTGAGAAAAAGTTGGTGCCTATCCTAGGCGCGATACGACCATGCTCCAAATACAAAGAAATAATGTAAAAATGAAGGAATTATTTGGGGACAACATGTCATGGCCCGTGGAATTATCTTCTCCTAGCACGGTGGCAGGCACGAGGCATGACCCATGCCCATCTCTAGTGTAGGGTTGTACTTTACATTTTAAATACGATGTCAATGTAGTCTACTTGATAAAGACTTGTGATTAAGTGTTAAGGTGAGAAGTCGCTAAAAAACCACCAACCTAAAAAGATCATTAAATCATCATTGACAACATATTTACTATGGACTTTGTAAAACATTTACTAAAAAGAGTATTACTCCGTAAATTTAACATTTGAATCATTACGAAGTATTTCCTTTGATTTCCTCTTGACTAATTAAATAATCTCAAATTTTATGGCCATAAATAATTGTTGGTTGAGGTGAAGTAAAAAAGAGTAACTAATACAACCCATATTAATTTTCATTGAAGACGAGCATATCCATCTTTCATAATTCATGTAGATTGAACGAGTTGCCTCTCACAAAAAAGGCAAATGAGAGGGCAAGTAGTTGTCTCTTTGTGAAAGATAATCTGATCCGTCTACATTAAAGACAGACCCTTCTACATTGAAAACGGATCCGTTTACATTAAAGACTAATATGACCAATCTTTAACGAGACTTGGTGTAAAACATGCGTCCGTGAAATAAACCAATAAGTATTACTTGTGACGGGGCGATCGATCCCCCTACAAAAAGCAAGTGGCAGGAAGAGGTTCCGTTTGTGGAAACAAAAATGGAGGAGAAAATAGAGAAAAAGGAAAGAAATAGGATCCAAAATAGTGAAGAAAGACGTAAGATTCAAAATGATATTTAGCCTTCACCAACCCCAAATTCCGGGTAGAGAGCTACCTACCAAAATAACAAGCCCACACATTGATAATCTCACGTAAACCCCACGCTCCAATCTGTCGACTCCCCCTTGCCTAGTTTCCCATACACTTACAAAACGCGTGTACCTCACTCTCCCCATCCTCCCTAAAACCCCATTAACACTAAAACCCTTCTCTCAGACGGCGCATTTCCTCTCTCCTTATTCCTTAATATATATTCCTCCTCCTCTCTCCCTTCTTTTTCTCTCCACCACTCTCTTTCCCCATTTATTCACTCCTCATTTCTCCCTTCATTTCTCCATTATTATTCTCCATCCATCTAAAATGGCTGCTGCTGCTGCTGCTTCAACAACATCATCAACATCCTCCTTAATCACAACACCATCCATCAAAAACAAACTCCAACCCTTCAACCCAATCTCCCAACTCTCTCTCTCCTCCAAACAAACACCCTTCTCTCTCTCCCTCAAATCCACCTCACCCCACCTCCGCCACGTCACCTCAACCACCTTCCCTCGCCGTCTAACAATCTCAGCAACCGCGTCCTCCACCGCCAAACCAACCGTCCTCGTCGCCGAGAAACTGGGCGACGCGGGGATTGACCTCTTGAAAAAGTTTGCTAATGTGGATTGCTCATATAATCTGACCCCAGAAGAGTTATGCACCAAGATCTCGCTTTGTGATGCGTTGATTGTTAGGTCAGGGACTAAGGTCACTAGAGAGGTCTTTGAGTCTTCTGCTGGGAGGTTGAAGGTTGTTGGTCGTGCTGGTGTTGGGATTGATAATGTCGATCTTTCGGCTGCGACTGAACATGGTTGTTTGGTTGTTAATGCGCCTACTGCTAATACTGTTGCTGCTGCTGAACATGGGATTGCTCTTTTGACTGCTATGGCTAGGAATGTTGCTCAGGCTGATGCTTCTGTTAAGAAAGGTACCGCTTTTTTCGGGTTTTCTAGATCTGTTTTGTTACAATTCTGTTGTTTTTTCTTAGTTTTTTTTTATTAGATCTGGTATGTCAAATTGTGTTTTGATGATCTGAGGGTAAATGTAGATAGTTTGCTTCATCTAGTGTGCATCCAACCTCCCTTACCCCGCGATTTCAGGCACTGGGATCACAAGCTTTCTAACGGGTCAAGTATCTCTCACTTGGGTAGATCAGATAAGCCGAGGGAAATACGAATGGCTTGTCTTTTCCCACCCATGTGGGTATTATTTGATCCGTCACATATGAGAATTTGTGTTCTTGGGTAGGTTAGATGTTGAAAAGACTATTCTTTTTTAGATACATAAGGTTAGGATTTCAACGTGGAATGTCCGAAATTTGGGATTGTGAAGGTGTCTTTTTATTATTTCTTATTGGTTGATTTTGTTGTGTGAGTCAAGAGGTTTGTTTGAATGGCTTTCTAACATGATCTTTGTTTGGTGACAATGTAGGGGAATGGAAGAGGAATAAGTATGTGGGAGTGTCGCTTGTGGGAAAGACTCTTGCTGTTATGGGTTTCGGAAAGGTGGGATCTGAGGTTGCTAGGCGTGCTAAGGGGCTTGGGATGCATGTGATTTCGCATGATCCTTATGCACCAGCAGACCGTGCCAGGGCTATTGGGGTTGAGCTTGTTTCCTTCGAAGATGCTATTTCAAAGGCCGATTTCATCTCTCTTCACATGCCTCTCACCTCTACGACATCAAAGGTCTTAAATGATGATACTTTTGCTAAGATGAAGAAGGGAGTTAGAATTGTTAATGTTGCTCGTGGTGGAGTTATTGATGAAGATGCTCTTGTTAGGGCTCTTGACGCCGGAATTGTTGCACAGGTAGAGTTTCATTTATCAATAGGTTAAATGACGAATGCATAATAATTTTGCTTAGATTGTCTCAATGCCTCATTGTAGAATGGAAAACTAGGAACAAGTGTAATGCTTTCCTAATGTTTTAAATGGAGCACTGAGCAATGCTATTTTATCTATCTCAGGCTGCCCTTGATGTCTTTACCCAAGAGCCCCCAGCAAAGGATAGTAAGCTGATAATGCACGAGAACGTGACTGCAACTCCACATCTTGGTGCAAGTACTATGGAAGCGCAGGTAGGGAAACTCAACTCGATTGCTCTTAAATTTTGCAATGTCTATTTTGTTCTGCTATTAGTTTTTACTGGTAATAATATTCATATGCAGGAAGGAGTGGCCATTGAAGTTGCTGAAGCTGTGATAGGAGCTTTGAATGGAGAGCTCGCGTCGACTGCTGTCAATGCACCTATGGTTCCAGCTGAGGTAGGTTCTCCATAATAAAATGGCTCTTTAGCTGATGTTTGTCCTGTCATTTGCTAGAATAATGTCATCTCAATTCTCAAGTTTCATTTATCCTACACTGGCCTTTCCTTTTATAATGACAACAATTTAGTCTAGTGTTTAAGAACTTCAGACAGAGGTGTTGCGGACAATAGGTCCCAGGTTCAAATCCCCCCCTTCATTATTGTAATGCGACTAAGTGCGCGCTTTGTTAGACAAAAAATAACAATTTAGTCAATAGCAAAGCTAAGGGTCCTAGACCATCTTTTCTCGAGACTCAGCAGGAGTCTTCACACTAAAATAATAAAGTATTTTTTTTTATTCCTTTGAACTCTTCAAAACTATCTAATAAAATATTAGTACGTGAGATCCATTTTTTTCACTCACAAATAACTTTTTAAAAATCAAACTCAAGATTCAACTTTAGAATTAACAAAAAAAAAAAACCTCCACTTTAATGCACATCTTGAGCCAGACTTTTGTACTCATGTTTGTAAGACATGATGACCTTAGTTTTTTTCATACTAATCCCAAAATTATTGCAACATTATTCATCATTTGCCCTTAAAAAAAACCATTACTCATAAGTCATAACGGAATTCTCATTGTCAGGAAATCTGCACTTTTCTTGTCAACTTCTAAGTCTAATAGTTTAAATGTTGAACTTTTTCATCAGGTCCTTGCTGAGCTTAAGCCTTATGTGGAACTTTCTGAGAAGCTGGGGAGACTTGCAATCCAACTAGTAACTGGCGGGAGTGGTGTTAAATCTGTTAAAGTTGGGTATGCAACCTCAAGAGCACCTGATGACCTCGACACAAGGGTCCTACGAGCCATGATCACAAAAGGTCTTATTGAGCCTATCTCAAGCACCTTTGTGAACCTGGTAAACGCTGATTTCACTGCTAAGCAGAGGGGCATGCGTATCACAGAAGAACGTATTCTTCTAGACGGATCACCTGAAAGCCCACTGGAGTCTATCCAGGTCCAGATAGCCAATGTGGAATCTAAATTTGCCAGTGCTATTTCAGAAACTGGGGAGATTGGGCTCCAAGGGAGGGTCAAGGACGGAGTTCCTCATTTGACTAAGGTTGGCTCTTTTGAGGTGGATGTTAGCTTAGAGGGTAGCATTATCCTTTGTCGCCAGGTTGACCAACCTGGAATGATCGGTAGAGTTGGAAGTGTCTTGGGAGAAGAGAATGTGAATGTGAGCTTCATGAGTGTTGGAAGGTTAGCTCCGAGAACCCATGCTTTGATGGCAATTGGAGTCGATGACCAACCTAGCAGCGTTGTATTGAAGAAGATCGGGGACATCCCAGCCATTGAGGAGTTCGTGTTTCTTAAGTTATGAGATGCGTAGTAGCATTTTTATGCATGTTGAATTCTATATTTTAGCAGCCATGGTCTAGAACACAGTTTTGAGAGGAATCTGCGAATTCCGGCTTTACAAGAGTTTGTATTTTTAAGGGTATGAATTATGGAGTTTTTATTGGGTTACTAGTTTTAAGTGTACTTTGTTGAATGTGAGTTTGTGACCAAGCCTTGTAACTTGTAGTAAAACAAAATTGCACTAAGTAATAATCTTTTAACAGAGTATTGTTGGGACTTTCAACAGCTGTGAAGTTGTCTCATTAAATGTTCCGATTGCAAAATTAATTCTTTTCTTGTGATTTTTCTACTTATTTCTATTCCGTATATGGATCTTATGTTCAACTTATGAACTATTTAAGGCTAGTTCGGCTCGCTCTTCCCTTTTTCTTTCTATGCTCTTATAACATAAGTGTACCTGGTTCGTCCCTGATGACTTGGATGAAGTTGCTAGTGGGCGTAGTGGCCAATCTATTTTGACACCAATAGGATATTTAGTCATGTAGTGCTAGTAAGTTCAGTTCAGCTATTATAAGTTCAGTTCCTACAACTTTAAGTTAATTTATATACAATTATTTCTGTTAGACTTGTTAAAAACTTATTAATAATAATTAACATGATTTATAAAATAAGATAATCCCGTAAGACGGTCGACTTTTATATGTGAAATAAGCTATTCATTTAATGTTAATATATGAGTTGTCTTTTCATATATTAGGATTGTCTCACATTGTGAGACCGTTTCACGTTATTTATTGTTTAATTTAACTAGTTATATACCATTTATTTATTTATGCCTTCAAGTTACATTAATTATCATTTTATAGTTAGCGTCGTAGAATTTTTTAAATAACATTAATTTTATTTTATATTTTACACCGAATATAATTTTTTTGTCAGTAATATCTTTAAAAAGTGAAATAATTATATTAATAAAGTTAAGTTAAATTAAATGAAGTTAACTCCATATCCAAGTTAAGTTAAAAAAAAAGTTCAATTCCTATAAGTTCAAAATAATTCAACTCCTATAAGTTTAGTTTTGAAAAGTTCAGTTCAGAAAAGTTCAGCAAAATTCAATCCAAAAGAACGGGACTTAGTTCTATTAGGTTCATGGTGTGCTTTTATGTTAAATAACTTTGAATGTAACTATAGCTTTAAAAGTCAAAATTACTCCAAAAGAACGGGAGTATGTAGTATAGGGAGTATAATAGTAATAATAATAATAATAAATAAATAAATAAATAAGTAATGTAAATATTAATAATATAAATATAGATAATATTACTCCTACTGTCCTACATAGATGAGCTAGAAAGAAAGCAAAAGTAAAAAAATAAAAAAAATTCCAAAAGGCTTTGAATAATTCGCTGATAAGTGAAATCTCCCCCATTTTGTCCTTGAAATCATCGAACCCTCGACCTTGAACCACACCACCACTCCTTCCTCCCCCAAATCGTTAATTTCCCGCCACATTAACCACCAACTCTACTCCATGAATCAATCGCCACCGTCCGACTAACAACAATCCAATGGACACGATCGTACACTCAGCTATCGAAGAGATCTGCTCCCAAGGCGCCACCGGACTCTCACTCTCTCTCCTCTGGCCTCGCCTCCACGCGCCACCTCCGCTCTGCCCGGCTATCAAACGGGCCGTACTAACGGGCCTCTCCGCAGTTCCGGGCCTCCAGTTTAAGGCCCGTGACGGGTCGGACTTCGACCCGAATTCAAAGCCCGTTGAGGAGTGGGAGGGTTTGGGGGTGAAGGTGATTGCAGATGAGCAACTGCGACGGTGTTTTGTTGGACTTTACGATGTTAAGGCGTCGAATATTACTCCTCCTCAGCAGCGCGTGCTCGAGCTGCTTGCTCGAGCTAGGTAAGTCTCCTGAGAAACCGTCTCACAAGCTTAAAATGAAGAGTTTTTTTTGTCAAACACTGCCTATAATTTATGTCACTTTGCAATGAACTCACTAAAGTTTTGGTTTTGTCAAAACACTACCTAATGTTTAGATTTTTTTTTTGTTAGCACTAACAAAGTCAATAATTAATCATAAAAATGTGAAAATAAGCGATTTAACTTGCTGTTATCATAGCTTTGGGTTTATTTTAGCTAAACTATACTAGTCCATAACCTAAGTTAGTAAGTTTCATTAGATTTTACGCAAAATTACTTTAATTAGCGCCGGCCTTATCATCCATCATTATCTTCATCCTAGAGAAGATGTTAAGCATTAATACAGTCGAGAAAAAGAAACTCCAAGGCTATGATAATGGCAAGCTAAAATCGCTTATTTTCACGTTTTCATGCGTGAATAGTAATTTTTGTAGTGTGACAAAATAAATCTAAACTCTAGGTAGTGTGACAAATGTTAAGGAAATCATGTTTTAATCTCTTGGTTAAGAGAGATAAATTTGTGTGCATTACTGGAATGGTCCTTACAATGACATTACTTCAGGATTAGCTAATTACGAGTAATATTGCTTACGTAATGGTTGGTTAAATCGCAAATGGGGTTATCAGAATGCTATGTATGTTTGTAAGAAATAGGCATCATAACAGTCTAAATTTATTCTGATCACTAACTCGTGCCTTGATGTACTTGATTTGTTAGAGGCCTATTTTTGTGGCGGTGAGTACTGTTGGACTTGTAGTTGTGTCACGAGGTATCGTTGATATTAGTTAATAAAGGTCGAGTATTATTCATAGCTCTCATTGATTGAATTGATTATTAGTAATACGATGCAGGATGTTGTTATACTATGAAAGACTCGAGTTATTTCAAGAAGTTAATGGGTTTCTTTGCTTTATTCCAGAGGAAATGGGGTGACGCAAAACCAACTCTGTAAGGAACTTGGGATGCCTGCAAACAATTTCTTTTATGTGGTGAAAAGACTCGAGTCTTGGGGTTTGGTTGTTCGACACTCAACGATAGTGAGGACGAAAGAAGCATCTATCGGTAAGGAACCTAAAATTAGCCAGCCAGTGCACACGAATTTGATCCGTTTGCATCGTTATGCACCATCTATGAGCTCACAGCAAAGACTCGAGATTACCTTAGAGAGCAGCAATTTGGAAGAAAACCAAGGGAATAGTTTGTCTAGAGCTGAAGCTATCCCTGATGAAAGTAGCCAAGATGATGTGCTTGTGAAGGACTTCTTGCCTGCACTGAAAGCCATTTGTGATAGGCTTGAGCAAGCTGAAGGCAAGGTCTGTTGCTTATGAACTTGTTGAGAATCTAAGAAGCATTTTTAAGAAACTTAGATCAAGTGGATTTTTTCTACTTTTACTAGCTTCACTTAGTATTCTATCTGGCTTATGATGTCTTTTGTCCTTGAAGGTTCTTGTTGTGTCAGACATCAAGCGAGAACTTGGTTATCGAGAAACACGTGGACACAGAGCTTGGCGAAATGTAACTTCTTTTCCTTGCTGGGCAGCCAGTCTGTTCTCTGGAATAGTTTATGATTGTTCCTGGTTTCTAGGTTTGCAACAGGCTGAAGCAGGCTGGTCTTGTCGAAGTATTCGAGGCAAATGTAGGTAGTAAGGTGGAAAGCCCTACGAAATCGAAAAAGAGCAAATCCCGAGGGCAAAAAAAGGTATTTTGCTTCAATATCTATTTGAATCTAAGGCACTTTTATAGTTTAACCAGAGGTCTCGTGATCTGGGAATGCAGTAGTGTTAAAACTCATGAGGGAGAGCTTTACCGCCCTAGTGGTCCTACCCGGCTCGAATTCGGATTAAACCGAATGGTCTACACAAAAAAAAATAGTTTTATTAGTGAAGAGGTTCAAAAACGTAAGGCAAAACAAAACACCAAATGTGAATAGTAGTGAATGAGAACTGATTTACGACTTGATGATGTTTTGTATTGTTTTTAGTATCCTTCTCCCCCTCTCTCACTCTTTTTGTCAAATAATTCCTCCCATTTTCTGGAAAAGCATGACTTTCTATTTTCATCTCATTAACTGGATTTACACCATTCACTTAAATAACAAAATTTAACCTGGCAAATAACATATATAACCTCCCCTTATTACTTACACATGTGACATGGGCACATGGCCATCCTTATGCTCCCTTCCTTTCTTAGCCATCCTCCTCAGATCTACTCCTCCAACCCTGCTCCACCACATCCAACACCACGAAGTCCACCACCATGACTCCACCATTGGTGAAAGTTGTGGTGGGGGTGAGATGTGTGTTGGTGGAACTGTGAGGATTTGTCAACTAAAATGTAGGGTTTGTCAACTAAATCAATATTAGTGAGATATTAGTAATCAAATTCTTGTTGTTGATGCTAAATGCAAGTCATTTCTGAGTATCACTCTTTTCAAGTCTCAGACAGTTGCTATCTAATATATGGGTTTCATCTAATTGTGACCCTGGCAGCCTGTTAGTTGTTTAAAACTGCTGAAGAAGTTTTCTCCGAAGCTGTTTGAACATAAAAGTCCTGATTGTGAGGATGAAAATCTTGCATCGGATCAGCATAAAGAACTGGAAAATCAATTTCAAAACACAGAGCAGCTTGTGGAGCTTCCTCTTGAGCAACAAATCATTGACATGATTGATGCTGAAGGGTCAAAGGGCCTGCTTGGAGTTGAGGTGTTTACAATAACCAATTCGGTTGATGCTTAAACTCCCATTTCCCATCTTTCTTTTATCAGAATGAGGGGTAGGAATAGGAAGGGTGCTGACGGAAAAATTAATGGAAGCTGAATAAATCATGTATTTACAATTTCCATAGTTCTTGAATCTTGAAACATTGAATGAAAACCTAGGGTGGGGGGGGGGGTCGGATCTACCCAACCTTACCCTTCTATTAGCTGCACAAAGAGGCTGTTTTGGAATGACCCACGATGAAAATTTCGCCGAGAAGTGCATGAGAGGACCACTACTTCACAAGAGAAAGAAGCGCAACCACTTTTAGTGAGCCATTTTGATTTATTCCACCATAATTTAAAACCAAAGAGTAATGAGTCTGTGGCTCCACTGGAAAGATGGAAAATGAACGTTTATATTTTTGTATAAAAGAGTAATGAGTCTTACGCCCTTATACCTATATGAACAGGTATGCAAAAGGCTTGGAATTAGCAGTAAAATGCTTGATAATTTGAGTAATTCAATAGTTCCTCGGTTTGGGTTGCATCAACTTTCAGAGAACCGTAAAAGAGGATCAGCATATCGATTTTGGACCCGGGGAAATTTCTGTCCAAAATTACCTAATTCATCATTCATCAGAGTAGAAGATGGTCCTGCTGAGGTTCAATTGGTCTTATCACCGGCTGAAGAGGCTTCCCTAGGTGTAGGTCGAGAAACTGCCACCTTAGAAGACGATATGAACTCTCAGAGTTGGCTAGTTGGAGAAAATACAGAAAAGGGAGTTGCTGATGGAAAACGTAAGTATGGGTCTCCAGAGGACAGAAGATCTAGTGAAATAGTTATTTGGGATGGCAATTCAGATGCTGTGGCGCATGATATGAGTGTGGCTGCTCCTCATGCAGTTGATGAAGCTCTGTCTAATAGTCTAGTAGAGGCTCCTTCTAGTCCAGTGCACAAATCATTTAAACTTCAACAAGGCCAGAGATATCCATCTCTAACTAGTGCCACAAGGGAGTTGCGAATCCTTGAAAAGCTGGAGGTCTGTGATTCTTACCTTTCTTCATGACTTCATTAAATTGAGAATATTGTCTTGTTATGAATATGCAACATGAGGTCTTATTTATGGTGTAACAGAGAAAAACACTGTTGAGTAGTAAGTACTGGGCTTTGTCTAAGAATATTTCAGTGTCAGTAATAGGCCACATTTATGCATCTGTCTCTTTTTCCTGTCATTGTGTATTTTACACTATCAACATTTTAAATTTTTTTAATATCACTGGTTTGACATCTTTCCCCTTTGCTCCCAGACCGAGAAAATCATCATCAAACCTGAGTTGCAGCGTTGGCTTGAGAGTTTTGAGAAGGACAAGCTGACCAGAATGGACAGAAAGACTCTACAACGCTGTCTGACAAAGCTTAAACAGGAAGGGCGTTGCAAACTCATGGAGTTTAATATACCCGGCGTCTCAAATTGTGGCCGCCACCGTGAGATACTTGTGGTTGTTCACCCATCTATTAAAGGTTCAGCCAGTGAACTGTCAGAACAAGTGCATGACAAGCTGAGATCTTTCGAGATGCGAATTCGTAGTTCAGTATCTCCCCTCAAAAAACACTTTCCAGTCCCAGTTCTTCATGGAATAGAGAGGATTCATATGAATTCAACCTCAGATGCAGGGACGAATAAAGCAGAAACCATGCGTGCTAATGGGTTTGTCTTGGCAAAAATGGTTCGCACGAAGCTTCTGCATTGTTTTCTGTGGGATTTTGTAAATAATTCAGATACATGCGTTGATATTCCAAGTAATCCACACAGTTCATGCTTGTTATTTAGTCTAGATAGTGCTATAAAGGCCATGCCCCTTGAATTATTTTTGCAAGTGGTGGGATCTGCACTTAAATGGGAAGATATGACTGAAAAATGCAAGAATGGTCTTCTTCTGTCTGATTTTCCTGATGAGGAATACAAGTCTCTGATGGACACGCGTGCAACTGGTCGGCTGTCATGGCTCCTTGATATTTTGCGTCGTCTCAAGGTACTGCACGTGTATATTGCTGTGTATTGGAGGATCATTTTTCTTGGTCTTCGATTGAGTTGTGCATGAAAGTGGATTGCATGTTGCTGTGATGGTGCACTTGGCACATTCTCTTTTTCGGTTATTTCACGTTTATTGGTTATTTTCCTCTCACTAGTCACTACTCTGCTTGAAACTGCTGATTAAGACCAAGATACGTGCTCCTCTTCAAGATCTTATGCATTACTAATTACTAGCATTCTGCACTACATTATTGTCACTTCACATATTTTGCAGCTGGTTTTTTTTTGGGCCATATTCCTACGCTAGTCAAAATTGTAAAACCATGACTTGGTTCCCTAATGGCTGAGAGTCATAAGAAGTCTTTTGGGTCTCTATAAATACTAAAAGTCCAAAAGTATATGTATTGCATTATCAAGTTTTCTCGTTGATCCCCATGATCCATTGAAGGCTTCTACTAATATTGCTCTCCTGAAAAAATTAATTTAAATTTAATGCCAAAACATAAGGAATCATCAATATAATGGAAGGAAATCAGTGTATTACCGGATTTAAAGAATAGTGTAGAGTATGGTTTTCGGTCGGTTGGCAGAACGCCGAGCCAAATGATCCTAACTAGAGCGGAGTTCGTTCTCTTACTAGGTTGCTGGAGTTGTTTATGTTTTAAACAAGTTGGGCCAAGGTAGCGTTCTACGAACTCAAATTTGCTTCCGTATCAAACCAAACAACCAAACCATGCAGTGTAGGCGTAGAGAGCATTTTTGCATGCACCATACATTTAAGTTCTATATTTTGGGAGCCTTCCTTCTGAGGCATATGCTTCATCATGAACACCAGTGGTCACTCCGGCCTTGTAGTCTTGTATAGTCATGTCCAGCAATCAGTAACTAAGATTGAGATTGGCGTTTTCAATTCACCGTGAGCTTTCAGAAGTTTTAAGCGCATATATCAATAGATACTGGTATTTCTAGATGTAATATTACACGGCTTGACGCAGAATGATATCCTCATAATTGGTGCCTTTTATCTATTTGTTTCAGTAGGAGCGGTGTTGCCTTTTATTTGATGAATTGAGATGACAGAGTTAGCATTACAGAAAATTGAGGATGTTATCATTCTAATTGCGCTCTTTGTATTGTGGTTGATAAACTTTGGTGCTGTTTACTTTTCTTTCACCCATTGATTTTTTCCATTTCGTCTTCATGATCCAGTTGATCAAGCTGGTCGCTGACGAAACTCCCAAAGATGCAGTCAAGCTTTCTCTTACCACCCTTGTATACGCTCTAGAGCTTAAGCCCTATATTGAAGAACCACCGTCAGTAGACCCACTTCCTGGATGTTCTGGTTCTATAGATCTCCGGCCACATTTTAGACATGATTTTGTTCTAACAACCACTGATGCTCTAGAAAAATACTGGCAGACATTAGAGTACTGCTACTCTGCTGCTGATCCAAAAGCTGCTGTACATGCATTCCCTGGATCTATGTGTTATGAGGTACTGTTCTTATAATCATTCGGTATACATCCTGTCTTACTCGTTCTTATTTCATGTGTTGATTGTTTGTCTTCAGCTGTGAGGTTTATTATCCGTCGTATGCATGTATAAATTTCATTTTTAGTTCTGGTGTAGTCGTGGTATTTATATGCACTATCATCGGTTGTGGTTACGGCAGAACATACTTTTATGTGTGTCGTGGATGTTACGTAAAGTGTATCCGCTTACACTAGCCTAATTTCAAAAACAGTTACCAAATGATCTAATCTTCACTTCTTAAGATTCGAAACTTAAGTTGGTTTAAAATGTCTATAGCCTATCTTCTCTTATTAGTTATTACCTCTTTTTCACAAACGCGCGCACCATTTGCAAAGTATAAATGTTTACTAATTTGTTTTTCTCAAAATTAACGGATAGTATGAAATGAAATTACATAAATATCGGTAAGGTAACGGCGTAAGTCTAAAATATTGGTTCATGTAAGTAACATTTCAGCGTTTTATGGAACGTCACAGAAATAAACAAAAGGGGTGCTTGGAAAATTCCGCTAAATAATGCACATTATGAAAATTGTGAGGCAATATTCAGTATGGGTCATTAGGGATAAAGTGGCTGTATCCGACTACCTCTTACCCCACCGGCGTGATCCCTTAAGGCGCTGGGGTAAGATTGTTGATTGGGTATAGTTTATTTCCAGTATATCTGAAACCGGGTATTGAGTGGTGACATAACAGATTTGTGATGTATTCTGTGATTGCTGTTATTGCCTTTTTATCCCTGAATAAAGTTACGATGGGTGCAACAAGTAGACCTGGATCTCTCTGTACTGTGTAGTTAAAGGAAAGGGGGAATCTTTAGGCAACAACACTTTTTCTGATCTTCACAATTCTTCATTTAATGTCAATTGAGATTGGGAAGTGCCAGGAGGCTTTTGGTGAATGGGGTGCATTTCATAAGTTGGTGATTATGATAAGAGACGAGATTGTACTCTCCAAGTCTCCATTATATCAGTATTTACCTTTTTCATTGTTTTGAAAAACGTGGTAATATGTTTCTTTATTTTCCAGAGAACATGCATACATCTGCAGCTGTATTAGCACATACTACGTGAGGCTTATGCTATCATCGTATATTTCTTAAAGGGTTAATTGATAAACAATACCAACTTAAGTCCTCTTTTTCATAATCGCTACCAACATAAAAAAAAGTGCCAAAATCACTACCAACATAATGACTCCAACCTATTATCACTACCGGATGGCCGGAAAACCTCATTAAACTCGTGGTTTTCAAATTTCCCTCCTAAAATCTTAATTTTTTTTTATTTCCAAACCACCCCTCCCCCTGTACATTAAATACCCACTCTCTCCTATTATACTCCTATTCCTCCCCATCCACACCACTCACGAGTCACCACACACCCACTACGACGGCCACCACCGACGCCACTCAGCTCCCTCCGATGATCACCGTCGCCCCCATTTTTAATGTAGACAAGCTAATTTCCTCTACCTCCCAAAAACCCTAACTATCCTCACCCTTCGCCTTATATTAGGCATAACCCCAACACTATTGCGGGATAAATGGATAATCGTCACTGGTTTTCCGTAGAAACAACGACCGACAACTTCCGATTAATAGAACGTATTCGGAGTATTTGATAGCTAAAGAAGAAATATTTTGTGGGTTTAATTTAAATTTGTATGATTTTTACTGTCTATAGAGTAATTTGGGTGATGGATTTAGATGATGTGAGAAGTATTATGTGGAATTCAGGGGTTAATATACGGGGTTTGATAGAATTGGCTATAAAGGTGGTACCTTAAGGTTACGGTGAGGAACTTATAGCTTTTAGAGATAGTACTGTTGCCAAACTAAACGCAAAATGCCCCAATTGTGATACTGAAAGTAGAGCTAAAATCCCCTACAACTATCGCCATCTCCCCACTGACGGCCAACGCTGGCTCACCATATATATTCTTTTATTTTATTCGTGGGGGTGTGGGTGTGGGTGTGGGTGTGGGGTGATGGATTTCTTTTATTTTCTTTGTAATTTTAGAAAATTAAAATGTTAGATCTACAAAAAACGAGTGGGAAAATCAAAAGAATAATGCATATATGAGAGTCTCCGCAAATTTTTGATTGAAAAACCATCTTATTGTTTGAGGATGCGGCGCCATGGTTGGTGGAGATGGAGCAGTACTGCGGTGGTGGCGGTGAGATGGCAGAAAGGTAGTGGGGGGGGG
The DNA here is from genome assembly GCA_022085475.1 of Heliosperma pusillum. Classification (NCBI taxonomy): domain Eukaryota; kingdom Viridiplantae; phylum Streptophyta; class Magnoliopsida; order Caryophyllales; family Caryophyllaceae; genus Heliosperma; species Heliosperma pusillum. The sequence goes on from JAIUZE010070157.1 coordinate 56,306, forward strand.
GGGGGGGGGGGGTTATATTGAAGTGGCTTTGGAGGAAGCGCTTGTGGTGATGTCGGAGATGGGAGAATCTGAGAGGATAGAAAAGGTGGGGATAAGATGCTTGAGATAACAAGGGTATTCTGGTCAAATAACACATAATTTGGACGGAAAGTGGCATTTGGTATTGATAGTAGGTCGGAGTCATTATCTTGGTAGTGATTTTGGGAGTTTTTTTAAGTTTGTAGTGATTATAAAAAAGAGGACTTAAGTTGGTAGTGTTTATCAATTAACCCTTTTTTTAATTTTTTTTTCTTAGCTCTGAACGTTGGAAACATTTTTATGCAGGTTTGTCTTTATCGATCATGGACAACAGTCAGGGTTATGAAGGCAGGGCAACGTGATGAACTCCTCAAGCGCATCAAGGATCAGCAGAATAAGAAACTGACCTTCATGGAGTGTAGAGAAATTGCTAAGGAACTCAATCTCACTCTTCAACAGGTACTGCTTAGTGTTAGTTTTTTAAAAATATACAGGATATTCCCTTTTAGCTGATTTGTGGCTTAGCCTTTGTTCATTTGCTTTTGTGAACCTTTACATTGAAAACTTCAGAATTTTTGCAGACTGAGGAGCAAGCAAAAATCGTTTTTATACTAACACCCATTGAGCATCTTTTGAAGTATTACATTCATGCAGGGAAAAGTGCAATAATATACTTATTAGTTTATGAATAGGAATTGGACATGTATGTCTTAGATCATAGACATGCAATTACAACTATCTGACATTGCAAGTATGTACCTTTTTATTTTTCATGCAGTGAAAGTATCCTATGCCATTTTTTTAGTGCATATGTGAGCTATATATGGTGAGATATAAGAAGCATTGGAAAACAGATTTCCCTAATTTTGTCATGAAGAGCTTAGCCTAGTGCAATTTTTGCAGGTTCTTCGTATATACTATGATAATAGGCAAAAGCGCCTCGATAAATTCCAGGCAGATTCAGATGTTCGAGTAATGGGTTCAAATATTAGAGATGATAGACCTCAATCTCAGCGGAAACGGAAGAGAAGGTCAGAAGGAAGCTCTGTGAAGGATGGGATGATCAATCACCCCACTGGTTTGTGCAACCTAATTATTTTAGCTTCTAAGATAACTAAGAATAATCTAATTACAAGGTAACTAAAGGTTTGTTTTTTGGCTCCCCCTTTCATTCACATTCTAGAATCTCTTGAAGTTGTGGAAGATGAGCAGGAACAGCACGAGTCATTAATTGGACAGTGTATAGTGCCAATATTTAAACAAGCGCGCAAATCTAAATTTTTATGGACAGAAGAGGCAGACAGGTATTTTACTATTATGAGGGAATTGGCTAGTATTTTTTGGGTTTCTAAATTTCAGAGGGGAAGGAGAATGATAATGTCATTGACTCTCAGAACAGGACCCCTAGATTTTGAGGACCCAATTATCCAACAGTCTTTTTATTATGCATTTTACGTGTGTGAGAATCAAATATTTCTTTATAAAATAGTGGTGAAGGTTGTCACGCATGTTAGTTTGGAGAGACTTGGGTTTCACATCCCCTAAACCTCTCTTTTAGTTAACTTTTTGAAAAGTTATTGAGGACCCAATTTTGTTTACTTCCACATAGGGTCCCCAAAATCATTTGCATGACCTTGCGTCATTGGGTGATGATCGTAGACTCGTAGCGCGGTACTTGTCTGCGTCAATTTATCATGATCTTCTGTTTGAAGCTCCGAATTCGGAAGTTTGTCTTCTTTAATTGCTTTTTCTTTGAGATGACTCTAATTGCCTTATCGCCACATTGTAATACGGACAGGCAGCTAATAGTTCAGTATGCAAGACAGAAAGCGATTCAAGGTGCAAGACGTGGCACAGATTGGGCTTTGGTTAGTGACCTTCCTGCAGATACCACCACTTGCCGCAGAAGATTAGCCTCTCTCAGATCCGATATGTTCAGAAAATCATTGATGAGGCTGTGTAACTTGCTGACCCAAAGGTATGCTCAACATGTGGACCGTGAAAGAAAGTTAAGGCTTAATGATTGCAGTGAAGAGTTAAATCCTCCAATTAAACAGTGGGATGATTTTGAGGATAGCAAGATTAAGGTATCTCTTCATGATGTTCTTACGCAAATGACGAAAATGGGCTCTGCCAAGAGACCTAGAACTGTTTCTCAGGTAACCTTCAATCTCAGCATAAGCATAAGGATTTTTTGTATCATTTAATCATCAAATCTCAGAATTGATACTTGGCCCTGATCTTGGTCATTGCTCAATTAATGCAGTCTATACCGCCTAAAATGTGGTAACCGTGAAAACGTTGATAATTCTATAATTCTATTGCAATGCATTGTTGCAGCCGGTATATACTAGCACGTGCAAGTTTGTTAATCTTGAATGCTTGGATTGTGTGCGTCCATCCATGACTTGCACATGTTTCAGTCATTTGACCATGTTATATTTTTGACCAAATTAGTAGCAACATTTATCGATAATGTATTTTTTTTACCAAGCTTATAGATAATCATCTGAAAGTTATGTGAATTTTCCTGCGATCTATCTGATATTGAGGTTGGTTTTATGCTTTTCATGTCATCATTGTTGGAGGGAAGTATGTCCTTATTGAGTAAAATTGCTATCTTTTATTGCTCAAAGATCAATATTTGTATGTAGGGTCCTCATAAAGGATTTGCAAATACACATTGTGCGCTTGAGAATGACAGTGAAAAGCAACTGTTAGGTTCAAACCGGAAATCCAGGCGCAATCGCCTACCTCAGAAGTTTGTTAAGCATCTTAAAGAAGGTGTTTGCGTTATTGGACGAGTAAATCAATCATTAGCCGCGTCAAGTGCTGTTGAGCTTTTCAAGCTTGTCTTTTTGACCAATTCAAAATCGGCGGATATGCCAAATTTGTTGGCGGAAACTTTACGCTGCTATTCGCAACATGATCAATACACTGCTTTTGACTACCTCAGACAGAATAAATTCTTGGTATGCCTCAAAATATGTTCTATGTATCATTCTTTAACTTCCCTGCCTCCTCCCAATAAACAAGAGCTGCAAATTTTTCAAGATTAGTAATATTAAATAATATTTGGATGAATCAGATTTGACAAACTTAAAACGGTATGTTACATATATTTGGAGAATTTAATGGTGAAAGTTACACCAGTTGACCACCAAAGTCAAATGGAGATGATGAGCTAAGGATGGAGGTAGTACCATTTACCATTTTTTGTTGTTGATACACCTACTCAATGAACAGGTTGGAAGTGGTGCTAGTGAGCCCTTCGTCCTTTCTCAAAGTTTTCTGAGGAATCTTTCCTTGTCTCCGTTTCCAGCAAATACTGGGAAACGAGCTGCTCGTTTAGCGAGTTGGGTGCATGAGAAGGAGGAGAAATTGATGGAGGGCACTGTGAATCTACATTCAGATCTCCAATGTGGGGACATTTTCCAATTGCTCGCTTTAGTTTCTTCTAGAGAGTTATCTATTTCACCAGTTTTACCTCATGAAGGTGTTGGAGAAACTGAAGACTCAAGAACCCCAAAACGTAAATCTAATGACCATGAAGATGACAATTGTAGTACAAGCAAGAAGCAGAAGAGCCCTTTGCATGATACTGAGCTGTATTCACGCCGAGAGAAAGGCTTCCGTGGTATAACCGTTTCTCTTAGTCGTATAACAATCACGAGATCCAACATCGTGGAACTTTTTAAAGATGATCAAAATCTTCTTATAAGTGAAAATGATGACTTCAATGGCACTTTAGGTATGAAAAGTAGCTGTACTAAATCCTCCATTTCCCATGTCAAGGAAGCTCCTGATTTCGATAGCATAAACCCGTCGACAATTATTTCTGGTAATTCAATATGGGAAGTTATGGCAACTTACACAATCCAAAAGCGGTTGAACCCTTCAGACCATGAAAATATTATTGTCCATCCTGAACTATTCAAAACTGCATATAGAAGCATTCAGAAGGCTGGTGATCAGGGCGTGAGCATGTCAAAAGTTTCTGAGTGCATAGGCATCCAAGGTATTCCTTCACTGACTTAGATTTGTGCCTTCCTTCTATGTTACACTGACTCTGATTGACACTCGTACATGTCCAAGTGTTAGACTTTTTTTTTTAATAAGTTATAATGAGTGTCCAAGTGTCACACGGATCCATGATTGTTGAGTATTGGACATGGGTATGCAAGGTAATACGAAGAGTCAGAGTAACATGTCCTTCACTCACTTTTGTCTTAAACATCTCAGTAATCCTTTTTCTTTCTTCGTGTAGGAACTATTCTGAACGAGCATGTTGTCGATGTGCTTGAATTATTTGGTTTTGTGTTGAAGGTTAGTTTCAGTGCCTTAAATCATTTGTCAAGAATACAGCTGATTTTCTGTTTGTTTTATGTTTTGGTGTGAGCTGATGCTAACTTTGAAGTAACGTTAAAGTCCGCCTTTTTAGTTATCATCTGCTTTACTTATGCAGTACCTAATTTAAAGTTCTTTGTTGGGACACGACTTTTTTCACTCTAATTTCCCCTTTCTATCAGCTTTTATTTTTTTCTCCAAGAAAATTCTTAGGCACACCTGGTATACCACGTCAGTGAACACGTTATCAGATGAGAGAGCTTATTTGTTATTTCACTTAGATTCTACTTTATTTATAGGAATGGTTGTCAAATCCAGTTCTTTCCCTGGTTGGGGTGTAGAATCAGATAGTACACCAAGTGTACCTAAGCTTTGTCTTCACCCAATCATTGGATTTTGGTTGATCGTCCAAATCAAGAATCATGTGTCTTTGACTGATACAATTTTGCTTGCTTGGCAAAAACTGTAATTTATTTTTTAAGCATGTGGCCTACGTTCTAACAAAATATTATCAGCTCATATCTAAATTTGTGATGTGATTTTCACCTAATTAATGTTGCCGAACCTCTTTTAGCTCGGTTCCATTTCTACCGGGGCCAAAGACTCGCTATTAATTGGCGTTGAATCATTGTGAAACAATTCATAATGACTCACTAAACCGGATGCGTTTCTTTTACTGTAAAGTAGCATCCCCTTCATGCAATTCCTGATGCAGTTTTCATTATGAATTATCCGGCAAGTCTTTTGGTGTTGGTTAACACAAAGTAAGGTTGCATACATCCTATTACTCCTTACCCTGGCATTACGGGGACCCTTGAGGCACTTTGGTAATGTTGTTTCTTTTGTAAAAAAATATTGTTGAGTTATCTTCTATGTGTTTATCATAGTTCCACCACCCCGGCTCCCTCTTCCACACGCCACCTAATGTAGAAGATATTTAATTATTTAAGGCTCTTGCTTGGAAGGTCTTTTTTTTTTTGCTGTATTACAAGTGTTATATATATTGCTTAACTTATTAATATTAGGTTTTAACTTTTAAGGTGATATATGTTGGTTATGGCACAGGTTAATGGTTATAATTACGTTCGTGTTGTGGATGGCTTGTATCGTGGTAAGTACTTTCTGACATCCAAGGCTACTTCTTCCCGAGATCCGCAAGGGAGACTGTCCTCAATCTCACAGAGGGTTGACGAAGCTACAAATATGGTTAAAGAAGGAATTAATCAAGAACACGAGGTGCATTTCTCGAATGTAGATGATGTTCATAAAGTGACCATCCTAAATTTATCCGAAGATATCTCGCAGCTCTCAAATGCAATCCAGACTCATGATAATCTTGAAGGACACGATCAAACTAGTACTTCACCAATAGAAGGGATCAAAAAGAACCAAAACTTTGACGTTATTACCGGTTTTCAGCCAATATTACCTTGGATCAATGGGGACGGAAATATTAATGGGATCGTTTGTAAGGGACTTACACGACGTATTATTGGTATAGTAACCCAAAATCCAGGGATAATGGAGGTATTTTTCTTTTTTTCATTTATCTATGATAATTTTAATTGATTTTTTTTTTCCATAAAGTATTGTAATTTTGCTGTGTGAATTTGTTTGTTGACTATTAATCAATCTTATATCCTTAATTCATTTTTTTTCCTACTTGTTTTTTGACGGGTTTCAAATATTTAAGCTGATTCTTGATAAATTTTTCACTGAGGTTCTATTGTTGTTGTATGCTTGTATCTCTTCACGAAGTTGTTTTATCATGATGAATAACTGAGCATGCTTAGTAATGACCAAATGAAGTGCAAGTTTATTTTTCTGAACATCTAGTTATTATTTTCTGGGTAAATGTTGCAGGATGCCATAATCAGACAAATGGAAGTGCTAAATCCACAGGTATCCTTTCCTTGCGCACTCAAGTTTCTTCCGTCTAAACGGTAAATATGATTATTTGAAGACGCAAACTAGTACAAATTTCTTATTTTTGACATATATAGTGGCAGATCTTAGAGCAAAAATGAGGGATTAAGATCTGAATCCCTAACCTTGTATTTTAAGAATCTCACAAAAATTAGAGGTTAAGATCTGAATCCCTAACCATTATGGGTAACACTAAGATTACCCTTAGAGCGTGATCAAATGAAAATGTGCCATAATAGTTTTCACAAGTTATCAAAAAAGCATGCTGTTGAACAGGTCGGTGTTCCCGGGTGCTGTCGTTTTCTGGATCCTGAATGTACTTTGGACATTATGCCCTAATTATTTTCATTTGCTTATCAGAGTTGCCGAAAGCTGTTGGAGTTGATGATTTTGGATAAACACCTGTTTGTACGAAAGATGTGTCAAAAGACCTCCTCAGCAACACCACCTGCCTTACTCGAGAACCTCCTTGGGAACCGCTTTAAGAAATCAAAGTATGTGTGCCGTGAACATTACTTTGCCAATCCAATGAGCACTGCCAGCCTTTAGCATCATCCTCTTTAAACTTTATGTGATTATGGCATTAGGCTCTGCATATTATTCTGTATCAGTTATGTAATATTCTGTTGTTGATAATATATGGTCTTATGAAGCTCCTAAAGTTATCCAAGAAAGTCGTGGTTGAACGAACGTAGTTTGAGTATTTTATTTGCTACCCACCTAAGGTTTCCAAAAGTCACATCCATAGGCATAACAGTCCAATATAAGGTTTATTTTTTCACCATTTTACTTTCTCGGTTGGCTGATTTTTGTATAGAGATGCAGTTTTTTTGGGTGGAATTTCAAATAGGCCAAGCCATCACACTCAGCAGAACTAGGCAAAAAGGTCACAAGCTTGTGACGGTCAAAAACAAGACAGCCTAAATAGCATATACGTAGACAAAAAGGGTGTTGCTTTTTCATATACAGATTTTACTAAATCATACACCCTTCCATTCACAAATCCAAAACACATCTTCATCCATTGCATTGCCACCCTCTACCCCACAACGGCACAGCCCACCCCTTCAACACTAGAGACATTGCCATAGGTCTTGCTCTTTCGACACTAGAGACCACCTAAAGTCGCCCCTAGAGACACCGACTCCACCTCACAACCGCAACCCTCATATTTGTCCTCCACTGCCCTAGATCTTACGTTTTTTTACCTTCATCGTCTTTCCATTGACATCCACTTGCTTCTCTCGTGGTGGTCACAATGGTGACGGTGGTGAAGGGGAAGCTCTTTGTGATAAGAGGGTGGGGTCGTTGAAAGGTGATGGTAGACAATTGGTGGTGCAGTCAGCCGATGGACAATTGTTTTGAGTGAGTATAGATGGTGGTGTGGTAGATCCAATGGTTTTTTTTTTAAATCTTAGATCCAATGGTTTTGAGTAGACCTAGCAAAACTGACCCGACTCGAATAACCCGACCTAACACCCGAAGGCAAGACCCGAATTTGACCCGAAATCCGAATTGACCCGACCCATTTTAAAACGACCGAATGTTTATTGTTGCAAACAAATTATTATCCATGAATAACATGAAAATAACTGACCCGAAAATGACCCGAACCCGAAATAACCCGACACGAAACCAGCAAACCCAAAATTGAGCCGATCTGATTGACCCGTTTTGACTTTTGAGCAAGTTTTGAGTGGGTGTGACATGATCAAGGGGTGATGGGTGGTGAACTAGTGATGGAGGTTAGCAAATGTTATGAATTCAATGAACACAAATTCTCATTGAAGACGGGCACTATTCGTCACAAGTTGAAGACGGATAACGCACCTCTCCCAATATGCAAGTGGGAGGACAAGTGGGGTGCTCCATTTTCCCTCCACTTGTCCTCCCACTTGCATATTGTGAGAGGGGCGTTATCCGTCTTCAGCTTGTGACGGATAATATCCGTCTTTAGTGGGACTAAGTGTTCAATGAATGAGACGAAAGTGAATAGTTATATGAATTCAGTTAGTAAGAGGGATGTATGATATTTCAAATATTACCTCTCATTTTTCAGTCTCCTTTCCCTTCTACTAGTTGAAAAACAAAAGAGAAACCCTTGCCAACCATCACCCTTGGCACCCACTGCTCACCGTCCACCTTATGACCCACCACCTGACAACCACCGTCCCCCACCAGGGAAATATTAAGCGAATGATATTACATGGAACACAAATATTATGAAAAAAATGGATATGAATTAATAACAAATTTTGAACTCATCACGAGAATTCAACCGTACAAATTCATACTATTGTTTAAGCCAACCCAGAAAATTGAAAGATCTAATACTTTTAACGGTTTTGGTTCTCAGTACAGCCAGCATACATGTCTCCTACGCAGCGAATCTATTACACAGTAATCGCCCTTATTTCCCGCCATCAAAATCTAATCTGTGGTGTATAATTATATAATAAAATCCAAAACAAACCACATTCAATCAATTTAAATATACAACAATCCAAATCAGGTACTTAACCCGACAAGAAAGGAACATTTGCAAGAGTAGTAGGGAGGGAGATATTGAGGTTATGAATCGCTAGATATGCAGCAATACCAGCCGCATAGCCTGCAAAAGCAAAACCACTCACCTGCACAAGACCGGAGTATGTGTTTAGATCATGTACAAATATAATTGTCAAATGGTCGGATAGGTCATTCATGATCTGGTCTGGGTCTGGGTCTGGGTCTTGGTCAGGGTCAGGGTTGTGGTCAAGCCAAAATATGGTTCATTTCAGTTCACAAGTCAAGATTTATGGATTTTTGTTTTCAAAAAGAGGGCCATGTTGGAATTACAGACAGTTCTTATTTTCACTGTCTATGCACAATTGCTGTAAACAAGGAATAAGGATGCAAGTATGTACCTTCCTTAAGTACCAAAAGAAATCGACCTTTTCCATTCCCATAAAAGCAACGCCGGCAGCAGATCCTATGATTAGCATTGAACCACCAGTACCGGCACAAAATGCAATCAACTGCCAGAATTCCGAGTCTTTCGGATATGAGGAAAGATCATACATTCCCATTGTGGCTGCAACTAGAGGAACATTATCTATAATTGCTGAGGCAACCCCAATTGCACTCGCGATAAGTTCAGTATTTCCAATATGTGCATCAAGGTAATTTGCCAGCTCTCTTAGGATTCCTGCTGCTTCCAAGCTGAGCCACAGAAAAAAAAATAAAAAATCTTACAGACAGCCAAATATAAGTATCATCTCAAATTCTCAGCACTACTACATGTGTACAAGCCAGTGATTTGTCATTCTTAACTTCGATAGTTGGCAAGACTTCATTTTTCCCAAAAATACTTCAGTAATAGACTAATAGTAATAGACTTATAGTGGTTTATTGAACTTGCAATCTAAATATGAAATATGATGACAACTAAATGAACTTTCTTGTTTCTAAAAGTGAAGTATACTCGTTACTTTCTCGAGGCCAATAAATTAGCTAATTTTATTGCCAATTCAGAAAATTCACGTCCTATTTCAAGGTGGGGTGATAGTTAGTGACGTCCAGTCGTCCACATTCCTCATCATCTAAAAGGATGGAATTGGCCAAAGGGTTGTCATATTGTAAACAATCAACCTAGTTTTCTTCCCTTGTCACGAAACAAAATTGAAGTAAACTAGATTAGACGAACAACCAATGCAGATGGATATGTTACCTGCTAACAGATAGAAGAATTCCTAGGAAGAAAAGGGCCCCTTGAGTATCAATACGAGACAAAGCTTGTGGCACTTTTAGTCTTTGTCTTTCCGATTCACCATAATGAATGGCATCAGTCACTAGCCAAAGTACGCCAAGCCCCAAAAGCATACCCATATATGGCGGCAGGCCAGTTAGGCCTTTGAACACAGGAACAAATATCAAAGCACCAATGCCAACTGCAAAAACAAGTTGTCCACGGGGTGCCATCTGTTCTGAAGCCAAAACACTGGCAGATTGTTGTTCCTTTCCATTAACTTCGCTGAAATGAAAACCAGAGAATTGCTATTGTTTCAAGATTCAAAAACAGTACAGCATTTCTTCTCAGCTTAGACTGAAGTGACTGTCTCCTTTACATGACATGGTATTGAAATACCTTGTGAGTGATAACAAAGCCAAAGGTACAGCCAAAGATACAGCAGACGGTATTAGCAAGTCCTACAATTTACAAGAAAAAAGAAGTGTCAAGTAACCCCAAAATTCGTAGCGAAAAGATAATTTTTTTGGGCATCCGTAAAAAATAGTCTTTATAGAGGTGGCATTTGACTCACTTGGTCAAATGCACTTATTTTAACATAAATTAAAATACAACATTCTAAAACAGTAGGCAGACTACTACGGGTTAGATGATATCGCCAGTTACGTGTTGGTGGAGAACGGTGGGATGGTTCCGAGAGTGGTTACCCAAAGTATCTGCACGGCTAGCATCTCCAAGTAACCATCGGGACAAATGAGTTGTCACGCGACGAGAAGATGCACTTACGTAACAAGCACGTAGAAAGAAATGGTGGAATGCAAGCCAACAATGACAGCCTCCGATGGAGAAAAAACTCCCTACATCTTGGAACTCTTACAAGACAATCTCACAACCATAATACCGATAGATTAAAGACCCCAACCAACAAATAAGCGCTGATAAAAAAAACCATCAACCAAACCCCTAGCCATAAGTGATCCACACGAAAAATCTCGTATGAACCCAACACAACCCAGACACATGAAACCACATGATTACCATAACCACCGTCATCACATAAAAGGAATTATTTTTAGAACCTAAGCCAAACTTAAGACTCTCAAATTGAGAGATTATTATTAAGAACATAACCACTATTAAGCTAACATCGAACATCATAAGACTAAGGTGGGAACCACCGCATCCATCACAACCCACACCATCGTCTCCCATCACTCAAACCAGCCGATTGCTTAGTCGAAAAAGTACCACCAGCCTGAGATACCAACTCCACAGATGCCTCAAGACAAAAACTCAGATCCCCAAACAAACACCACACATGGATAAAACATAAATCCATGATGAACAGACAAACATAAAGGAATAGATACTCCTGGAGCAACGACAAACACCCCACGAGCAAACAAAGTCGGACAACCAGACATGCAAAAGGACTCTCTAGCGACACAGACCAAAGTCCCAAACGAAACAACAGGAAACATCATAGGGGTCACACGGTGGGGGACGGAGGGCGAGGGGAAGGGGAACACCAGAATGACTGACAACGATACCCTTAAAAACAGACACCGAAAGGACGGGTTATACCCATCAGGACGCACCAACAACAGAGCAAAACCGGAGGTGGGGGAAGGGGCGAGGGGAGGGGGAAACGCCACCCGGTTGCATGCAAGATCAGCTACACCAGGAGCTCACACAGAGAATAGGGATCCGTAGAAATGAAGATCGTCGCGACTCACAGCCCACCGAGAAGCAGTCAAAGGAACACTTGAGAAGAGGGGATCCAAGGCTACTACTTGAAAGGTTAAAATACAGTTTTAAGACGTTACAGGCATAAGCAAAGGCATGATAAAATTCAAGACTCTTCTGCGGCGAAACCATCAGCACCAGTTATGTACACTTGAGATCACTTACGATTAAAACATCACAGATAGCTAGATAACAGAGTACAAGAAAACAAGAAACACTTCATTATACAATGACAAACCTTCATAGTAGGGAATGTGGATATCTGACCATGTATCCACAGCATTGTTGTTGTAACGTCCCCGATGGGTGTCCAAGCACCCCCAGCATTAGCGGCTATGACAATAACAGCTCCCAAAAGCCTGCCAAGGAATTCTAACAAGTGAAGGAAGGCGTGGAGTTAAAAGGGAAATCAACGACCTATATGTATGAGCCAATTTATTCCAAAAATGATTTTCCGGCTGTTAAATGTTAATTGTTAAGTGCGGAATGAGTAAGTGTGCCTTGAACAGAGGTGAATCTAGGTGTAAGCTTTACAAATCTGCTACTGAGTAGAATTTTTTCTTCAAGTTGAGACTTAAGAATTAGTTTAAATAGCTGAGGAAAAGAGAACGACGCTGTCTCTCTGAATAAACTTCCACATAATGATTTCTGAAGTTAAAATGTACAAGATTATTATGTATCAGTGCTCTAGATATTTCCATCTAAGCAGAAACTTCCTATTTCTATCCAAGAAAAATACCTCCTCCCTCCCCAATTGATCTCCTATGTTTTCAAATTTTCCCTTGCATAATTTTGAAAAGTAAGAATATTAAACGGGATAATAGGAATTACAGAGAAAAAGGGGTACATGTGCCCACCTCTTTCTAACAGTAGTAGCACGGGAACTATACAAATTACTTTCACCTTTTACTGGTAAAATGTTAATTATTACTGTGTACGTACTATGAAGATTGAATAACGCTAAACAGCATCAACCTTATATAAGTAGTTCACTGTATCTATTACTAGCATGAAAATTATTGCTTCAGCTTTTAAATGTTTTCTATGGTTATCACTTTGAAAGTTTTAAGTCTGGACTATACTAGAAATTATAATCAGAAATAAAAGAATGCCGACCAAAGACACAAGAACCAAATTTCAAATTTTGTAAAAACAAGCATTTAATCTCAAGTTAAGGCTTTGATTAGGATAGAAATTAAATGAGGAAACTTTAGAGAGCTCCGAGAGCATACTTGCGGTACTCAGATGGTGGAACCAGTTTCCTCAACAAAGAAACCATGACTATGGTAGATGTCAAGTTGTCAAGAATTGAACTGAGGAAAAATGTCACAAAACCAACCTGCAATTACAATCAAATTATTAAGGGCCATCATAGATATTAATTACATTATTTGTCTGAACTGTGGTGAGCACAGAATGTCAATGCAAAAACAACAGCAACATTACCCAGTGCCTCAATGGCTCCCGCAGCCTAACCCTTGTGTAAGCAACACAGAGAGGTTGCTTCCGAATTCAATGCAATAAACAATTTTTTTTTTTTAAAAAGACTTATGAAAAATCCCTTGTTTTTTACTAAAAGAAAAAGCACAACATACAGCTTATTTCTGATGGAGAAAAATGGCTTTAACTGAATACCATCGCAGTTTTGGGCCTCTCTCTCATCACTCAATCATCCATTAAAGATAAACTGTGTGCTATGGCTCAAAGCTGAAGTTCAGAATAAAGCAACAATGGAACCTCAACCCCAATTACATTACAGAATTTTCCAGGGTACAAGAAAAGGATATCACCAATAGCGATTGATTTCCAATTTCTAAGAAACAAAAAAGAATGACAAGGAAGCATTAACCAATCTATACCCTGGTTGACGTATGTACACTACGCATCATCAAGAAATGATTTTCATTATACTTATAGTTAGAAAGAAAGAGTGACAAAGAACATGTCTTTACTAAGTGAAAATTTCTTTCACCAAATATAACAAGATTTCACAGAAAATCCGTAATAGAAAGCCTAGGCCAGAACGAGAAGTTAGACTGTATAATAGACTATGTACAAACAAGACAAAGAAAATACAGAAATCGCTGCAGGTAATAATCTTCTTCAAAATAGCCAACTAAGGACAACGGCTGTAAGTTCTATTGTAGTGCCACCTGTCTCGTACAGCAATTTTATCAAATGTAACAAGAAATAATGCTTGATGAGTTATGCTAACATTAAAATGTAAACTTACCACCCAAAGCAGTGTGCGTGGTTTGCGTGTTGTTATGTTCTCCGTGACAAGCTTAAACCCTTGATGAGCATCAACTATTTCAACTATTGTCATTGCACCTAACAAAAAAAACACAATTTGACTGACTTCAGCAGTGGCATGCTCTAGCTCTGTAATAACTACCTCGGTTGATGGGGCCTACAATATAAGTTAAGAAAAAGTGTCACATATCATGTGAAATCTAAATCAACTTCTAAAGGCAAAATTCAGGTCCAATGTACCCAACACATAGAAGAGCAAAATAACTGCTCTTTCAAGATGACCGTCTTTAACACATTCCTAGAAGTAGCCTCAAGTATGGCTAATCAGTAGTCCAAAATAAATGAAAGACAACCCAACTTAAAGCATGATATCACATGTCATCAGAAGAAAGAAAGAAGTTATGAGATTGTTGATATGCCAAGATATGTCGAAATCTTACCCCTATACTGCGTATGACCCACAAGCCTACTGCCATAAGTAATCCCACTCCACTTTTGTTGAAGGCTAGAGACTCCTCAAAAATAATGCCAGCATATCCTATTCCAAATAGCAACACCATAGCAAGATTCTGCACAACAAGATTACACCAGCATTTGTCAACACCATAACGTCAATCCTACAGGAATGCACCAAAACATGCAAATTAAACAACAAACACCTTAACTAAGAGAAAGGACCTGATTGGCAGCGACAAATGAATGATTAATAGCTGCAGTGCCTGTCAAAGCTGCCAAAAGGATAGCAAGAGCTTTCAGCAAATCCGTCTTTGGCTGATAACCGGCTTCTGTGTCACTGGAGCTCGTTTCGTCAACAGAACAAATAGGATCACATTCTCCTGATGTTGGATCCACATCCTGAGGAATAAACTAATGTGTGAATAAAGAAACTTCAGAGAAAACATGTGCATCTACATATTAATGACTTAATTCTAGCAGTAAGTGAACAAAAAATATATGATATATCCGAGGCCCAACTTTGATTCTTTACAATCCACTATTTGATTTGATGAACTAAGTCAACAAACCTAATACTACATTACAGTTGCCACTTGCCAGCACAAGACCGAACTTCATAAACATTCAGATAGTTGATTAATCCATGATAGCTTGCAAACCATACAATGGTAACGTATTTCACATACAGTTCAGAAACGGAGTACAAATAAAAGCTGCCAATCCACATACAGTTATATACATATACTCCCTCCGTCCCGATCAATTGTTGTCCTATTCCTTTTTAGGGTGTCTCAGTCAATTGTTGTCCTTTCTATAGTAGGAAATTTTTCTACGAGTAATTTGATCACCCAATGAGACTATTGTCCACTTGTCATCCATTAAGTGGAACCACAAACGGAGCCCTACTCTTTCTTTGGTCTTTGAGTCAAAATAAAAGGACAACAATTATCCGGGACAGAGGGAGTAGATGAAGAAGTGTATAAACCAGAATCTCAAGGTGATGCTTGAGGCTCGGGTTTTGGTTGAGATGGTTCAGTTATCATGGTATCAGAGTGAGTGTGACCATGTCCAGAGATCACGAGTTCAAATCCTAGCAACCTCCAATATCTCACGAAGTGAAATTTCAGGTATGGGGAACATGTGCATTGTGCACTAACCACTATTCAACTCCAATGGGCATTCGAGTGAGGGGGCACAAGAGGATATAAAAATAATAGTTAGACCTCAGCCATCACCTTAAGGTAAGGTGATGGTTGAGATGCAGTAACACTTATTTTTCAGCCATAACTTTGAATCTTGACAATCGTCTCTTGGAAACAATCAATTAAGTAAGCTAAACCTGATACTACATTACAGTTAAACTTGTTAACCGATAAGATAGATAATTAATCCATTGTAGCTTACGAACCGCTTAACGGCGACATTCATTAACATCCAGTTCAGGGAAAATACATTCAAAGACGTCAATTTACCTAAGATTCCACACATTTGGATAAACATGTTCATAAATTAGTGATTTGATATCATAATTGAACTTCGATCTAACGACTAACAGAATACTCATTCACCTGTTTCCGGAATAATTGACAGTTTCACCAAATAAACCTCTATCAAATTAACTAATCATCATCATAATCATCATAATTCATAATAAAACTACTAAAATGAAGCAGTTGAATAGTAATAAACTCAAAAATGAAGTTAAAAAAGAGGACCTGAAATGGAGAAGAGGAATTTCGAGCTTTATCTTCAGCTCTAAGAAGAATAGCATCCTTAAGCAAATATCTTCCACCATTGATCCTCTGACATAAGGTTGGAGGCAGAAGTACGAGAGAAGAGGGAGAAGGGGAGAGAGAGGGGCGTCTGGATAGGAGGCGTGAGGTGGTGGAGAAGTGAGAGGGTGACGGGGAGAGATAAGACGCCATTGTAGAGCAAGATAGAGTAAGAGTATGGAGAGTCAAAGTGCTCAAGTGGTGTTGTCTCCCTAATAATTCACCATGGCTTAATCTTGTGATCACACCATTAAATTCACGAACCAAATGCTTTTGTCTTGTTTCAACACTAATATTAAGCCATTTTGGATGCGACTTAATTTGGGTAACATGCTTTTTTTTTCGGGTAGAAAAGGTAAGTTGGTTTTCAGATTTTAGCTTGTGTTATTGAAGATGGGCATTATCCGTTTGATATTATTCGTCTTTCGTCAAATGGATAGTGCCCTCCTCAATTCTCATAATATGCAAGTGTGAGGGTGAGTGGTGGGATCTATTTGCCCTACCCACTTGCATATTGTGAGAACGAAACTATCCGTCTATAACTCATGTCTTCAATGAGAATTTGTGTTTCAGACTGGGTATCAAACTATCACAATTTCTTATTGTAAAGTAGTAAAAGAAACAATAATAACATGAGTAGTGAACGTAATACTATTAATATGAGATGTTGTGAATGTAACAATATTGACATATGTGGTATTCTATGTGTAATAATTTTTTAATTTTACATCTCATCATAATTCAAGATATGTCATATAAATAAGTATATATTATAACTGATAAATGTACGAGTCAGACAATTTGCGGACACCAAACCTAGTACTTTATATTCACGAATAATATCTTTTGTGCAACATATAATATTTTTGTAGCACGGAATCAAACCTGAGACCCTTATAAATATAACACACTTATCCAACCATCTATCAACTTAGCCATAATAACTTATTGTCTGCATATGATATTTAATAAGAAAATATAGTTTTGAAAATTAAGGGGTCACTTGCTAGTTGCTACCTAAGTCCACCCATGATTAGTACTCCTTCTATCCCATTTTTTTTTCTTTAATCTACTTTGAGACTTGAGAGGATTTAAGGAAGAGTTAAATGAAAGAAGAGATAAAGTCTTAAGTTTATGGTTATAGTTTTTGCTTACTAAATTTAGAAAGGAAAAAATAATTATTTGATAAAATTTAAAGTGAAAAGGGACAATAAAAGTAGAATAGAGGGAGCATTAACCTAGATTTTATTATGAAAACTTATTGTGGATGCCCATAAGTCTCCCTATTAGAGCATCTCCAATGGTTATACAAAGGAACCTGCTTGCAATTTTGTATAGTTTTCAAGCATGTTGCTCACCATTGGAGACAGAAAAATATAACCCGCTTGAAAGCTACACCTGCTCTACCAAGCTACATGCTTGATTTTAATTATCTTGCTTTTTATTGGTTGATAATGTAATAGTGGGCCCATTCAAGATACAAAAAGTATGTAGCTCACCATTGTTAGGATATGTAGCTTAAAAGCAAGGTTGCTAGAAATATATACTCCCTCCCATCCAAACCAAAGGTTACATGGGAGGGAGCACAAGTTTTAAGAAAGTATAGAAAAGGTAAGGGTAGTATTGGAATGAAAGTAGGACCACTTGAATATTTAATGTTAGTTGGGTGGGTGGGGTAATGGCATATTGTGTAAATATATAGGGTAAATGAGGATTATTTGGTCTTATTTGTTACCCAAAAAGGAATGGGTAGTTTGGTTTGGATGGTTCAAATAAGGTAAGTGTAACCTTTGGTTTGGATGGGAGGGAGTATGTGGTAAGTCAAGCTACAAGCAAAAGTGGCTCACCATTAAAGATGCTCTTATAGATGCCCATAATTGTAGGATGGTTCTAGAATAGTCTCTTTACATTCCTACTCCATGTATTCATTTATATATATATATATTATTATTATATATAATAATAATATATATTATATATCTATCTAATATATCCATATAATCTAGGCGTTATAATGAGTCCACCTTCAAAATTGAGTCCATGAGTCCTCATCTTGCCCTTTGGATGAAAGAGATGGAGGGACAAGATTAGAACAAGATGGAAGGCTAAGATTAAAAGAAAAATGAATGGACAAGATTAGAACAAAATGAAGGGATAAGATTAGAACCAAATGAGTGGGTTTTAATAACTTCCACCTACATTACGAGTACATAATGATGTAACTTTAGTCATTAAAAATGTAACTTCAACCATTATTTGTGTAACTTCAAAATAAAATGTGATTTCGAGTATATAAATTTGAATTTATGTAACTTTAAGATAAGTTTATGTGATTTTTACCTTTTAATGAGGGTAACTTTAGTCATTAAAAGTGTAACTTCAACCATTATTTGTGTAACTTTAAACTAAAATGTGATTTCGAGTATATAAATTTGAATTTATGTAATTTTAAGACAAATTTATGTGATTTTTGTTTTTTTTATGAGGCGAACTTTAGTCATTAAGAGTGAAACTTCAACCATCATTTTTGTAACTTTAAATTAAAATGTGATTTCGAGTATATAAATTTGAATTTATATAATTTTTAAACAAATTTATGTGATTTTAGTTTTTTATGAGTGTAACTTTAATTCTTAATTGCGTAACTTTAAGTTAAAATATGAATTAATTTTACTATTTTAATAAGTGTAACTTTAACCTTTATTAGTGAAACTTCATTTATTAACTGTGTAACTTTAGTCAATTATAGTGTAACTCATGTTTAGGTAACTTTAGTCTTTTCTAGTGTAACTTCAGTTCATACTAATGTAACTATAATCATTAATTAAGTAACTTCAGTCCTTAATAAGATAACTTTAGTCCAGTGCAACTTTAGTCCATAATTGTGAAACTTTAGTCCATAATTGTGAAACTTTAGTCCATACTAGTGAAACTTTAGTCCATACTAGTGAAACTTTAGTACATACTAGTGAAACTTTAGTACATACTAGTGAAACTTTAGTACATATTTTTATAACTTTAGTATATATTTGTATAACTTTAGTACATATTTGTATAACTTTAGTACATATTTGTATAACTTTAAGAATAGAATAAAAAAAGATAAATAAAAAATAGAAAAACAAGATCTAAAATATAAAAATCAACCAAAAAAAAAACAAGAATAAATAAATATAAAACAAATAGGTTACACAAAAAAAAGGTTAGTAAAAAACGAATGTAACATAAAACATAGATTTGAAATAAAAAATAAAAAAACATAACAAATCTGAAAAATAAAAAACGAGATTTGAAATAGTGGTAGCTTTTAACCTTTTTTCAGATCTAAAACGAGATTAAATAAATTTGATGATACAAATTAAAAAAAACAACCACCAACAAAATAAAAAAAAAACAAGGAAACAATAAAAAAAACTTGAAAAAAAAAATCCAGATCTGAAAAAGTGGCGGTTTTTCGAGCCCCAAAACCTACCAAAAACCACCACCAACAAACACAAAAATAAAAAAAAAAGACTATACATGAGTTCTTTTTTTTTTGTTTAGATTTTGTGGAAGGTTGTTAGAAGTTTTTTTCAGATCTGGAAAATAATGTGGTGGTGGTTGTGTTTTTTTTTTTTGGGTTTTATGTTTAATGTGTGGTTGTGGTGGTGGTTGTTTAGTTTTATTGTTTTTTTCTTAGATTTGAAAATAATGGTGATGATGGTGGTGGTGGCGGCGGGTCTTGTGGTGCGCCGCAGGGAAGGTGGCGGCGGCAGGGAAGGTGGCGGCATGAGAGGCGGCTACATGGTGGAGGTGGCGAGAGGAGGACGGTGGAGGGAGGAGGAGGCCGGACGGCGGTCCGTGGAGAGAGGAGCACGGTGGAGGAAAGGAGGAGGAAGGTGGAGAGATGAAGGTGGCGGTGTAGGGTGGATGGAGGTGGCGGCGGGTGGAGGTGGCGGCGGGTGAAGTAGGTTGAGTTTTTTTTTTTGGTTTTTTTTAGAGAATAGTAGAGAGAGAAGGGAGGTAGAAAGAGAATGTGAATGTGAAAATGAATGAAAAAGAGTGAAAAATGGTATTTATATAAGGGTTTGAAGGGTGGTGGATTGTGTGACTCACAATCTTGACCATTCCTTTTGTTTCAATCCTAGCCCTTTATCCTCTTAATTCAAGGGCTTGGATGAGGACTCAAGGACTCAAAGGTAAGGGGGAGACTCATTTGAACCCACCTATATATATATATATATATATCTATTTGTAGTAATAAGAAAGATATCTCTCTCTACCATCTCCTACTTTACTACTTACTTCTTCATATTTTATAACACGTTATCAGCACGAATCTTAACCAATCGAGTGAAAAGAAATTTTGTTCATACTTCATATATTATTAAGATTTGATAATCAAAAGGTTGATATCAGATTTTATTATTTTTATTTCGCAAATAAAGGTACGTCTCAATAATATTATTATGATTTTCTTTATATTCATATATGATAATATGTTAAACCTTTGATAAATTCATATTCAATATTCATGAGACTAATATCATAAAACTGATTGGAACTTATTTCATGCGCATAATTCTCAATTTGATAATTTGATACCAAATATAATCTAGTAAACTCGTACAATAATTATGTCTGCTTTTTGGTGTTTTTATTAAAGTCGTTGATTGATGAAATCAAATTTATGCTTACAATAACAACTGACATACAATTCTAATTCTAGACAACTTACGTTCTAATCAAACTTAGTCAATTTTTAATCATTATTTGATGTGGGTTAATCAACTTATTATATACCAATCGCATATGGAGTCTAACTTATAGTGACATGAAAAGAAACTATATATATATCTATTACTACGAGCAATATTATATTTATGTAAGGATAATAATACTACTTTGTATTTTATTGTGATATGTTATACTTACACCATTGTTTATAATGATTTTAAAGATGCACCTTTTTTTTGTTAATTAATTATAGTAAATGGTTTATTGAGTTTATTTGATGACTATATTATGAATCGTAATTAATTGAAGATATTGTTGAAAAAATCATCTATAACTTGATGAGAATACGAACTTGATTGTAAGCAATATAGTGAAGTATTGATGTTTATTTGACAATTTTATGTACATTTATATATTCACTGTATTATTACAATTTTCGATGGTGATAATTATGCAAGACATTAATTCACATTTATATGTTGAGAGTCGTACATGTATATGAAACCCGTACTTATAAAATTAATTTCACACCTCTGAATTCCACTTTTGACAACTTTGTATTGAGTTTTTGTATCATGAATATGAAATTAGAATGGGAGCTCGTTTATAATCTCGTCTACCAATGGTCTGACATTGATTTAGTGTATGCTGCCTAACATGGGTTTTAGGAATTCTAAGAATTTATTAAGACGTGGCATGTTATTGAGGAAAGAATTAAACATTGAAACAAGTTGGTTTGATCAATTCAATTGCATCTTTATTTATTTAATTGGTGATAAATACTATGTGAGATAAAAAAATTACATACATCAACCAATTTTCTTTTCTTGAAATTGATTAACTACGATATTATTTTATGAAAGCACATCGATATTCCACACAACTCTCGTATGTTTTATGGAAACGGTAACTGTTTTTGCTAATGATGGTTGATTTTGTATGTTTATAGTATCATATTTATTAGATTACTCCGTCAATTTCCGCTTCTTTGAGATACTTAACTGATAAATAATCTTTCATATTTTCACATGACTTGACTATGTTTCTACTAGCAAATGTTGACGCCTATTCATTATTAGTTTATTACGTGATTACTATTGCTATAGATATAATAGAGTCATTGCTATAATTGGTATTAATCCGATTAAGAATTATTTATCGTGAAGATACTATATATTGTGCAAATATTTTTAGCACGGTCATTGTTTTATTTATATTATAATAATTCATGATGAATCCTCTCTTATGTTTATAAAGTTGAAGTTGTATATCTATATGGTCAACAAGTACTGAAAATGGCATATCATATAATTTTGGACCTGAAAATCTAAAATATTTATAAAGATGAGCCGATATTATGTCCATATTATAATTTTGGCCTTAAGTTCAAAGTTTTAAAGGTGTATAATAATTTAACACTGTCGCATCAATACATATATTCATATTGTATAAGTGTAAGTAAGTGGCCGGAAGTTCACATGTAAATGCTAGTCGCCGAAAGTTCACATGTAAATGCTAGTCGCCGAAAGTTCACATGTAAATGCTAGTCGCCGAAAGTTCACAGTTATAATTTTATGAACCGCATTTGAGTTTCAAAATAATAAGCGGTCTTTATTAATAGGGAAAATTCCTCATGAATTGATTTCTTGTTCACATTTAGTTGAATTGAACAATATTATGAAATCTGAAATTTCATTCATTCCTTGAAGTGAATGTGACATCTCATTAAGACTCTGCCTATAGAAGAGATTGAGAATAAGACATAATATTAAGCTAAATATTTCTGCCTGAATTGAGCCCAATAATGTGGCTTTTGGTGAGCAAACTAACGAGGCCTTTATTGAGCCGAATTCGATCAGTGAAAGGAAATATTTCATGAAAAGTCATGTTAGGCTCATATATTTATATGAGTAAAGAAAATTTTTTGATATATGAGTTGATTGATACGGAGTATTTATTTTGTGGCATGAAATTTATATTGCTTAAAAATACTAAAACTATGACCAGAAGTTCATAGTATTTACATATATTGAAACTGTGACCTGAAGATAATGAGATATCATGTTTTGCATATGCAATATATTTATCATTCATAAAAATAATGTCGTCATGTAGACACATTATCGTGTAAGTGACTTAAAACAATATGTGTGGTATCTCGTATACAAGTGACATGTGATCAAATTATTTAATATCATGAAGAGAGTGATCATAATAATTCGTTATATTCACCACCCCCTGAAGGAACCGAAGAATTATTAATTGAGTTTAACTAAGATTATTCATAGAATTAGTTATGATTTGTATTTCTAGAAAATGAATAATTTTGATGTATGATTTATGTTTATACTAAAAGAAAGAGTAATGTATTGTATTACCTGAAGGAATATTGCGATAAATTTTAGTCTTGCCAATATAAATAAGACACTAATTAGTGTCTTATGTCACATCTATTGTTTATTTGGCCAAATTTAAAAGAATAATTTGAATTTATATGATAAAATGTTGCTAACTAGAAGTTTAGCGCTGTAATAATAGTCAACTACAAATTTGGCACTTGATACAACATTGCTAACTAGAAGTTTAGTATGTTTAATAGTCAACTAGAAAGTGGCGTGTGATAATATATACTCCCTCCATTCAAGTCCAAATACAACATTTCTTTTTTTGACACTATTCATGAGTGAAGAGAATCTTTACGATTTCTTGTAATATGTAAGATAAAATATGGTCATGTGAGATCTTGTTTGATTCGCCTTTATAAGTACAATAAGAATATCAAATTTTTATATTTTTTTATAATGTAAAACTCGAGATATTTAAGTTACAATTCGTGCGTTGGCAAACGTGTAAAAGAGAAATGTTGTGTTTGGAATTGAATAGAGGGAGTATTATTTATAGACATGCTTATATAATATTGCCTTAGATTTTGGGCAAATTAAGAAAGTTGACATTAAATGGCCATGATGTGACGTTAAAGGCCATCCGGGTTCCTAATATACCCGTTTTGATAACCTGAAGTTTATCTTAAAGAAAATACATGTGCTGAAACTCTCTCGTGTAGAAAATTTATTAAAGGCAAGACATTACACGAATATTGAGTATATTTGATATTGGAGATTTAAACGCTACTCAAAGTTGAATAAAGAACTTAAATGTTCGCGTATGAATTGACATTATATTTAGTGATTTGTAGTCACATAATGATTTTTCTGAGTAGTTCTTGTGATAATAAATCACATTTTGATTAACATATGTAATCGTTGATCTTCTAAATTGGGCATTGTGATTCAGCACATTTAAAATCCAACTGCATAATATGTTACTCCCCGAAACATTTTCTTATTGTACAAAAGTGCCCATATCAAAGTCTCATTATGATATGAGAAATTTAGATCTAAGGTGGATATAATGATCTATTACCCATTAAATCTATCTGTTGTTGATAATTTTTACCACCTTAGGGGGAGAATGATAAGGAAAATCTGGTAAAAACAAAAAAGTATGTTATCCCCAACTGAACCTGAAGTTCAGCGGTTTGTTTTCAATATAAAATACATCAAATAGAGGTTTATGGAAGTAGAAATGATGGTATTCATTTGGATATGAAGATGTATTATGATACCACTTTGATCACCTTATCAAAATGTGATATATTATTACATTGAAATCTATGATTTGATTATAGACAGATTACCTTATATGTGGTATAGTGAGCTATAACTTAGTCATAGAAAATATATGTAATGAAAAATTCGATTCTTGCCAAATTGAACAGGAACCACACGTGAAATGTAGTGTGAGAGTCATATCGGTTCACGTATTTTAAATAATAAGAAAATGGCAAGCATGGGCAGTTGGTATTTTTATGGAGTAAATAAATATCTAAATGATAATAGATGGCCTATATATATAAAAGAAATGGTACCATATGTATTCAGATATCACTGATCAGTACTGACAATATCGCTAGATGTTGAAATTGTATCGATATGGTTAAGGAACCGATATGCATTTGCGCGCGGAGTTTAATGGACTAGAAAATGGGGATATTATATGTATGTCCAATTTTGATTGTCGATATATAATCTTTGATAATTATAAATGAGCTCATGGACTTGAAGTCCATTAATTGACATGAAGTCAATCAAAATTATGAATATTGGAAAAGAAACGGTACAGTTTGCATTGTCGAGTCATCATGTGCATATAGAGATTAAGTTAATAGCATTTTAGTTTTAATATATACATTATTATCGCATTATTGTTAGAATATGTTGTTTAGAATTAGTTACATATCATATGCATACACATGCCTCATAATATTTTTTTTTTATAATGAACATATGTTGAAAAGGAGAAATATTATCTATATGATACTCCAACGAGGATAACTCCTTATAAGAGCCTCTTAAAAATGATCATCATATGATGTTTGATCAATTGAGTTTTGAAAACTCATGATGAAATATGTAAACCTCTACAATACAATTGAAAGATATTGTGATTAGTTTCAAAATGTAATATTCAAACTCATGTCGAGTTTACTTGAATTGTTATTATCTCAACTTAAAGTTTGAGCATATGAGAATTTACATTTGAATGAGTTTCTTGCTAAAACATGTGAAATTAGTTTATGATCCGGAAGTATCATAACGATTTAAATAATGTTGTGAAAATATATAATGAAACATGTCAATCCATACATAAATGGTTTAGCAAAGAAAATTTCTCATAGGTATTGGATGAATAATTCAATAATTATCGCATTAATTCTCCTGAAGAGAGCTACACTCTTTTTCCCTCCGACTAGGTTTTTTTTCCCGATGGGTTTTTCCTAGCAAGGTTTTTAACGAGGTAGCACTACAAACACATTATTACGCTATAGTCATGATCATCATGAATGTTGAGATGACAATTATTCTACACATATAATGTTATGCCCATCTATTGAAAAGATTTGAAACGTTTCTATCATAAGTATGACAAAATCATTTGAGACGATGAAGGTCCATAAGTTATTACAAATGACAATGTTTATATTATGAGTTCCGAAGAATTATAGCAACTGAAATTATCAAGGATTTCTATATCAACTACGATGAAGTTCTATTTCAAAGATCGATAAGTTACATCAAGGCATGAATTATTTGAAGTTATATCAAGTTATGTAATCATCAGGGGGAATAGACACGCGCTGTACTCTTTTTCCTTATCTATGGTTTTGTCCCACTGGGTTTTCTATGGAAAGGTTTTAACGAGGCAGCTTGTTATGCGTGTTTGAAGATTAGTGTACTATTTTCCTTCACTAGTGTTTTTCCCACGAGGTTTTTCTAGGAAGGTTTTAACGAGACATCTTATTCAGAAATGGACACCCAAGGGGGAGTATTATGAAAACTTATTGTGGATGCCCATAAGTCTCCCTATTATAGCTGCCCATAATTGTAGGATGGTTATAGAATAGTCTCTTTACATTCCTACTCCATGTATTCATATATATATATATATATATATATATATATATATATATATATATAATTGGGTTCTTGTAAGTCTAATATCTTAAGGTGAGTTGGTACTCACAAATGTGAACCATTGGATACAATGAAATCAACGGCTAACATTTTTGACTCAATAATATATTAAATCCTTACTCCCAAGTCCCACGCATAACCCCACAATCATCAATATTCACTCATAACTTTACTCTTACTCCTGACAACCTGACGCCGGAGCTCCGTTATAAACTTCGTCGGCGATCATGCGCAAGTTCACCGTCGCCGGTGAACTTAATATTCCGGTCACCACTTACTGTTGTTAACAACGAATTCGACCACCTCCGTCGTTTCAGTTGTCGCCTCTCCCACTTCCGGCGAGTCCGTCTCTCTTTTTTCTCAGCCTTGCACATCGTCGGAGCTTAGACCTTTGATTTCCTTCTCATACGAGTTACTCTGTCGCCAATGTAATTATATATTTGAGATTTGATTTTGATTTTTGCATATATAATTTCTATCATCTTTTTTACATTTTCGTTGCAAATTTGTACAGATATGGAGTAATTACATTAAAATCACATGGTTTCCCTGTTAATTCGTATCATCTTTTTTATATTTTTTTTACATCTTTTTTGAACTCTTGCAGTAGTTGTAGTCGTCGGAGTAGTACGAGGAAAGAGAAATCTTGCAGTATTGTAGTCGCCGGAAAAAGACGATCGCAAACAAAGTCGAGAAAGGGATAAAGGGGATAGAAGATAAGTAAGCATTGAAAATCAACGAAATTGCGAATTTTCGATGACGATGATGATAATTATGACATGACTGTTGGTTTTCATACGATGATGAATTGTTTAGGCTGTAGATGTTCTAAGGTTTTGCTTAAAAAGTTTCCTTGTGTTGCTGATGATCTTAAACAGGTAATTATGATTTTACTCTATTTTGAATGATTTGATTTTGTTCTTAATTGACATAATTGGAGTTCAATTTGTGAGTTTATGGAAAAATGATTTGAATTGCAGCATGTTTGTGAGTTCCTGAATATGACTAAGTGTTTGTAATATGATTGGTTAGTCGATACTGATTTTAGTTATTGAAATTCAGCTCTTGTGGTTGATTCAAATTTTGATTCGATTTTTTCCGTTAGATCGTTGTAGTTGAAAGTGAAAAGACTGAAGGAGAGAGAAAGATGCGTAGCAATAAGGTAGACGAAAAGATCGACTGGTTTTGCCAGAGTTCATCTGGAAGTTGACTGGCGGTTAGTGAACGCCCAGGGCTGTCTGAGATGGAATTAGTGCGGTGGACTCAGAATTGCGACGAGTACTAAGAGTAACAATTAAATAACACACGCTAACAAAAAAAAGTAAAAAAAAAATAACGTAAGAATAACACATGGTAAAAAAAATTAACATAAGATAACATAAAATATAATAAAAGTAACATTAGAATAACACTGGAATAACAAGTGGTAAATAAAATAACATAAGAGTAGCACGTGAATAACACAACAATAACATCAGGGTAACACGTGAATAACACAACAATAACATCAGAGTAACATAAGAGTAACACGTGAATAACACAACAATAACATCAGAGTAACACGTGAATAACACAACAATAACATCAGAGTAACACGTGAATAACACAACAATAACATCAGAGTAACACAAGAGTAACACATGAATAACACAACAATAACATCAGAGTAACACGTGAATAACACAACAATAACATCAGAGTAACACGTGAATAACACAACAATAATATCAGAGTAACACAAGAGTAACACGTGAATAACACAACAATAACATCAGAGTAACACGTGAATAACACAACAATAACATCAGAGTAACACGTGAATAGCACAACAATAACATCAGAGTAACACGTGAATAACACAACAATAACATCGGAGTAACACGTGAATAAAAATAAAAATTAATGTAAGAGTAACACTTGAATAATACAAATAAAAAAAAGAGTAAAAAAAATAACATAAGAGTAACACTAGAATAACACGCGGCAACCAAATTTTTTTATTAAAAAAACTTAAAATTAACACTAGAATAACATGCGGTTTAAAAAATGTAAAAAAAAAATTACGCAAGGGTAACACGCAGTAACAAATTTTTTTTAAAAAAAATAACATAAGAGTAACACAGAAAAACACACGCTAACAAAAAAAAGCCTAAAAAAACATAAGAATAATACTAGAATAACACGCGGTAAAAAAAAAAAAGTAAAAAAAGAAAAATAACGTAAGAATAATACTTGAATAACACATGGTAACAAAAAAAAAGTATAAAAAATAACGTAATCGTAACACTATAATAATATGTGGTAAAAAAAAGTAAAGAAAAAACAAAAAGTAATATAATCAGCATAAAAAAGAATTATGAGAACATAAGAGTAACACTACAATAACACTTTGGTAGTACCAACTCAGCATAAGAACTCAACTCACGAGATCCCGCCTATATATATAGAATTAGGATCATGTGAGTCCACCCTATCTTTTTGAGTCCGTGAGTCCAGGATACAATATCACAAGTTATACTAAGCAGTATCACAGAATATACTGTACAATATCACACCACTGTACCACTTTTTCGCGCACTATTAGTAACTTTTTTTTTCTCATACTTTTTTTCACTCCAATTGATTACACTATCGAAGCTCCGACAAACCTATCATTCTCTCTCCCTTTCATGCCGGAAAGTCACTAATGAGTGTGTTTCACCGAAGTTTATTGTCTACAACTTCTTTTATCATATTTCCTCTCTACTAAGCATCTTTGCCTCCGACATTTTTCTTAATAGCCAACGACGACACCCCTAATTTAACGACAACAATGACAAATTTTGTTGTGATTAGGGGTGTTGTGAGCTCCGAGTAAGAGTAATTTGTATGGATGGAGTAATATGAAGATTTAAAAGAAAACATGGGACAAATAATGGGTGACGACGGAGGCAGATAAATGTTTACTTGTGTCATTTAGGTACTTAGATATGTCGTCGTTATTGGTGGGTGGGTGGTCGTCGTAAACGGTGAGTAGTATGACATAAATTTTTTTTAACCCTTTTGTGCTGTTTTTTTCGTGATACTGTTTAGTAGAACCAGTGATATTGTATAGCTGGACTCACGGACTCAAATATTTAGGTGGACTCACCGGATCTTGCCTCTATATATATATATATATATATATATATATATATATCATTAAAAGTAAGTATTGTGTGCATTAGTTTGACTCTGATTTTCTCCCCTTTCATTACCTATGGCTAGGATTGTTAACATAATTTTGTAAAGGTAAACAATTGATTAACCTTTTAAATCACATCATGACATGTACTATTAGGAGTTATTAGGGAATTATGGTACATAATTTTTATTAATTAGTATACAATAAATTGTGTTAATTGGTGGCTCTTGATATGTCATAGGCTATCCATGTCTCCTTGTGTAAATACCCTCTTCTATGATGAAATAAGATGAACTAAACAATTACAAATAATTCTAAGCAATTACAATATCAATAACAATTTACATCTACAAATATAACATCGTATCAGAGCCACTACTTAACACAATTCATTGTATACTAATTACGATACTAGAAATTATGTACCATAGTTCCCTAATAACTCCTAATATGTAGACTTAAGATCATGTCTTTTTTTTATGTCTTTTGAAAACGTATGCATATTTTCACGATAATGATCAATCCACTCACATTTTTATTAATGTTATTCAAGTTATAAGAGACTAAATATTAAAATACCCAGATATGGTAATTAACTTATATTTGAGTGACATTAAACAAAACAAGAGTGACGTTATCACTTATCACCATCCCCCTATTTTTATGGTCATGATATCAAATTAACCACGAGATTAATAGGTTATGTTTTCTAAACATATAATAACCATAAATCTTTGATATGAATATACGGAGAATGAAGGTCCAAATTTTTAAAATTATTACAATAATATAGAAATTTTCTTGGCATAATCATAGATTGACAAAGCATAGGCGCCCTCCAGTTCTCAAAATTGGCACCATATTATTCAAAATACATACTTGAAGTCCAAATTGGAAGAATAAGACTATAAGAGGGTGTAATCTCTATATAATGTTTACATTTAGTGTTTTAATTCTCTAATCTACTATATACTAAACCACAAACTTTTAAAGCGTTCTTATTGGTCGATGAAATAAAAGGATTTATCAAATTTGTAGTAATGTGGGACCCCCCATGTTTATGCTTAGAATTAATTAATCTCTCTCATTCATTCATTATTATATACTCTTTACACTATATTTTATTAACATAACATTTAATAAATAATAACATAGTTTTATATCATTATATAATCCCATTTTTACATCCGTAAAAAGATATTATAAACACAAATTATTACATTCCCTACAATTAAAATTTACACTACAAAATTTACATATTACAATTACATACAAATTACTAATATGATTTTCTAATACAAAAATCATAGTATCAGTTTCAAAATATATAGTGTATACTCCGTAAGAAATCATATTATGTTTAAAAATTTTGGGCTCTAAACATTAAAGGGCAAGACATATTTTCTGAGAACATATAGTTATTTGCATTCCCGTTGTATAAGATATTTCTTTGTTCATATTATTGGTTTAAATTATTATATTGGTTTGAATGTATTAAAATCATGTTATATTAATAAAATATATTAACTTTTTATTGATTTTTTAATTGATCGTGAATTTAAAATTTATCTTATAAAAACACACTACTTATATACATATACTTATATTTTACTTGAATACATTCAAGTTGTTGTTTGTTTCACGATAAAAATAAACAAAAATTAAGTATAATCATATATCAAATAATAACGGCTTTTATTAATTACAACCCGTGCATTTTCTGCACGGGTTTAAAACTAGTACCATCATATACTCATATAGATACACTTTTCTTTGTAGGAGAATCAGCAACTTTAAGAGTCTCTTGAATCAACTTACGTGCTCTTCTGCTTCTTATCTCTATTCTCATACTTTCACTCTTTTCAATCTCATCATATTTATAAGCTTTCTTTCCCTTCAACGACCTCATTAGCTTCATTTTCAATGTCCCCATCATCCTCTCCAATCCCATTTTCACCATCCTGTTAAATTGCCTGCAAAACATTCGTACAATGCTCACATATAAAATCGGTTAAGAATGTACGTACTTTTTGCATGGGACTAATCAATTATTATCAAATTTGAAAATTATGCTGTAGTTTCTCCGTTCCAATCATTTGTTTGATTTGATTAAAACACAATTCACCAAAAAAAATTAAACAAATGGTTGAAACTATGGAGAAATGTTTCTAAAGGTTCTTTTTGAAACGCTATTGTTTCATAAGATTGTACAAGCGTGTCACGCCAATACATGGAGTATTTGCTATCGAGTTTTTATTGAAAATATTAAATTTGTAGAGAGTGGCTTGAATATTGTGATATATTGTGGTAGAAAAAACAAAAGGAATAGTATCAACAACCTAAGGGCTAAGGTAGAGTGTACTTGGGAGAAGAGAGAAACAAGTGAAAGAAATTGTGAGTGTGAATGAGTGGTTGCAGAGTTACAATAAATGAAGTTATTAATAACCAGAAGAATTTAGTTGACGAGC
Organism: Heliosperma pusillum; assembly: GCA_022085475.1. Lineage (NCBI taxonomy): Eukaryota > Viridiplantae > Streptophyta > Magnoliopsida > Caryophyllales > Caryophyllaceae > Heliosperma > Heliosperma pusillum. The sequence goes on from JAIUZE010070157.1 coordinate 88,432, forward strand.
GGCCACGTACACTGTACACATATGTATAGTAACAAATTCTCATTTAAGACAATAATATTCATCTTAAACTTAAGACGGGTCAAATACATACCAAATCATTCACTTATTGACTAAAAAATATCAAAAAAATTGTCTTTCTTATGACCACTTGATAATACTTGACCCGTCTTAAGCTTTAAACGAATAGTGTCCATATTAAACAAGACTTGCTGATGTATAATGCTTTAAATTACACCGAAAATGAGATGATTTACCTAAAAATTTGAGAAAGTCTATTTAATAAATTCAAACCAAGTTTTTCTCTTCTAAATTACATTTAAAATGAGATGATTTACCTAATAAAAAAAGATAGTGTACCTTAAAAAATTCTTGTGTCGTTCGGAAGGACCGTACTCCTTACAACTAAAGGTGGAATCGAGTCACTCGGGTCGGTTACAGGACAAGTCAAAGCGGTAGGGTCATATCGGTTTCGGGATGTGGCGGGTCAATGACGGGTTCATGTCGGTTACAAATCACGTCAGTTTATCTTCAGGTCGAGTCAGCAGCGGATGGCAAGTCGGATCAGGTCATTAGCAGGTCGGTACAGGGTCAGGTTATCAGCATATATTTTATCTTATGTATTTAGTTTTTGATGGGTAATTTTATGTTTAAACAATATGTAGGTGTATTAATTGTAATTTTAAGTGAAAACACTTATGAAATGTCAATTTGGTCCTCTTTACACCATTATTAAGCTAGTACATTATCAGGTCATTTATCTGGTTGAGTTAATATCGAGTCATGGGTCGGGTCGGTTCAGATTGAAAAACTAAGATTGTTATCGGTTATCGAATTAGCCTCGGGACCGGGCGGGTCGTTTTTGGTTCACCCAATTTTTAGGTTTTATCGGGTCGGATCGGGCCAAATTTTGCCAGCTCTACTTACACCTAAATCTTTATAATATTCCATTGGGAGAATTATCTTTAGGTGTAAAGAGGACAGTCCTTCTCGAAAACACAATAATTTTTCATTTATTTTGGGCACTCAATTCAAGTTTTTCATAACATTATTTGATCGAAAGTAATGAAAGATTCGAAAACAATTGGATAATGACAAAATGATAAAAGACTCGCTATCTTGGTTTATATAAAGTACTACTGAACTCTCAAATTTTTATTTTATCAATTTGGGATTCTTATATACTCCCTCCGATTCTCAATGATGTTCCACGTTTGTTTTGGACAAAAAATTAATTATATTATAATATGTGGAGGGAAATGAAAATAAGAGAGATAATATGGGGTCACAAGTTATTATAATCATAAATGATAGATACTTCTTCAGTCTCAATCAATAATTTACACTTATTTGTAATTCCCACTCACAAATACCAAATACCGCAACAAAGAAAGTAAATGTGGCTTGAGTGTAGTGGAGCACGGGAGTGCCTCAATGCGTTGCAATGACAACGAATTGAGAGGTCCCGGGTTCGACTCCCTACACGAGAGTGCTGCGATTATCACTTATCACCTACCATCAAGGATAACCTTGATGACTTCTCTGATCGCCGGACTTGCAGGTGAACAAATGATGGGTTATTATTGCATGATCGTTTTAGAAAGTATTATTGGAAAATTCAGTTTGCCGTTTTGCACGATATGCCCAATTTTTATATCCGAAAATGTTTAAGAGACTATAACTCATGTTTACGAGCTCAGATTGACGATTTTTTTTTCAAATTAAACATCTTTCTAAGAACTACGAATAGAAAAAAAAATTACCGAGTTTGTAACTCGCGACCAAGAGATATGGTCATTCAAAGTTTTTCGGTAAAAGAAACTTGGACATACAAAAAATCCTAGCCACGACACTCGAATACGGCAATTATTTTTTATCAAACCGTAATTCACGGAAAGATGATCGATTTGAAAATCAAAATTCATCACTTTCTGAGTTCGTAAACTCGAGTTATGGCCTCTTAAATTTTTTTGGATAAAAAATTGGGCAAATCGTGCAAATTGTCAAATCTCAAGGATACCGCATTAATTTTTCGAAGTCTTACTGACAAATTTGCCACGATATTATTTACTCTATTCTAGCTAGAAAATTGTGTGAAAGAGCATTGATATACTTTTAACAATTGGCAAGTCCACTAGACTTTACAATGTGTATTACGCCCTTTGTAACACTTGATAATTCACATTTAATTTTTATATTGATAATCATTATTTATATACATATTTTACGCTTCCCTTAGACTCACATAACACGATTTATCGTCTTTTCTTGCTTATTTCTATGCTATTTTAGCTAGAATATCGTTTCTGCCGCTTCTGTTATGTTTTAATGCAGATTGGATGCATTTGGAGCTTTTTTAGTAGATATGAAGCATGGCGGAGTCGGAACGTAGAAGGTTAGGCACGGGAATCGAGAACGAAAGAGAAGAAATGAAGAAAACCAAAGAAACGAGCCAAAAAGAAGGGATGCTCGACCGAGCAGTCCTACCTTGCTCGATCGAGCAGAAGCCTCTTGTTCGATCGAGCAACCCAATATTTCGGCGGCTTTTCATATTTTCCTAAACTTTAACCTAATTAATTAGATTTTTGTATTATAAAAGAAAAGCTCGTCTTTCATAATTAGACATGCTTTTATGCTTTAATATTAGAAAACCTAATTTAGCTTTCTTTGCCTCTGGATTTTATTCATCAAAGACAATTGTCTTTAGTTCAACTTGTAATTGGTATTCTTTAATCTTCCTTGTTATTCAGTTAATTACCTTCTTGTTCCTTAATTATTCTTTGTTCATCCTTTCATTGTTGTTAATCATGTTTACTTTAATTATTATTGTTGTTGTTAGAAGGGGTAGATTAATTAATTGAATTGCAAGTGCATGGTTATCGTTTGATTATCGTTTTAATTGTAGTTGTTTGATTACTGGCCAGGATTAATTAACTGGTCTCGCGAATTAGGATTAACACCGACCGGGTTAAGACTAAGATAGGCTACGATAATTGAATAGAACTCGTTTAATGATAGCGATCGCATGTTAAATTGTAGATCTAAAGGGCATAATTGAATCGACCGATCTTGTGACCTTAGATAACTTTATTGCATGATAGTTTACTTCATCCTTACCCCTGAACAATAATCCTAGTGAACCTGAGACCCTAAACTTTTAATCTCATTGTTTTCAACCTTTTACTATTAGTTGTTATTGATTATTATTAGTTGTTATTACTATTAGTTGTTATTGTTTGTTATTAGTTATTATTATTGATTGCTTTTAGACTAGAAACTCAATCTCAAAACATAGAATTGTTACAATAGAGACAAACCTAGTTTAACAGATTAGAATACTACCGCCTCCCTGTGGACTCGATACCTTGCTTACCGCTGACTATTAGTTAGTAGTGAATTAGGTTTACTTTTATTAACGAGACGCGACTTTACCCTTATCAAATTTGGCGCCGTTGCCGGGGAGGCAACAGTTTTCTGTTTGTATCTACTTAGTTTGTCTTTTTTCGTCTCAGGGAACCTAAGTTCCTTGAGACAGTTCTCATCCTTTTCTTTAGTTTTTGTTTATGCCCAGGTGTTCTAGGTCCGTTCTCGTGCCCTACGATTCCGAACAAGAGAAGACTCTCCGAGCTAGACGAAACTTTTGGAAGGAAATTCAAGAAGCGGAAGACTTGAGTACGCTTGAAACAGTTTACGCCGAATTCGTCGCAGAAAAACCATCCTTAGAAGAGGATACACATATTTCTGCACCTACTACAACCATGCCTACTCTAGCCAGCCATTCGGAGCCTACCGTTGCATCTATTCCCAAGGGATTTCAACTCCCTACTACGGGTAATAGCACTTTTGAGATTCGTCCATCTTATATCTCTTTGGTGGAGCGAAACATGTTTGGAGGAAGCCCTACTGAGGATCCTGCTAAGCATATGGAGAAATTCACTAACTATTGTTGCTCTATTCCTTTAACGGGTGGGGTAACGCAAGATCAAATTAAGTTGGTGTTGTTTCCCTTTTCACTACGAGACGGGGCAGAAGATTGGTTGAGTGAGTTAGATATGGCTGCACTTGGCATCACCGATTGGAATTCTTTGGCTCTTGCATTCTACAAAAGATATTTTCCGCCACAGAAAACCAATGTCATTCGAAGTCAAATCACAAGTTTCAAACAAGGTCCCAATGAGAACTTTAATGAGGCATGGGTTCGCTTCAAGAAGCTTGTCAAGTATGTTCCACATCATGGTTTTGATACTTGGTTCCTATGCAACCAGTTTTATAATGGGTTATATGATGATCAGAGAACATTGCTGGATTCTGCTGCTAATGGGAGATTCCAAAATAACACTATTGATGCCAATGCTTGGAAGTTAATTGATGAGATGGCTACTCACACTGCTGAGTATGGTAATCCTAGGGGTAATGCGAGGAGAGGAGGTTCGGATAATGCAGTTGCAGCTCAGTTGAAGGCATTAACTGCCAAAATTGCCGAATTACAAACTTCAAAGTCCTTGGAAAATAAACAAACGGTTCATGCCATGGTTCAACAAGAGCCAACCTGTGAAAGATGTGGTACTATAGGGCATAATGCAGTTGAGTGTATGAGTACGGTTGAGCAAGTACTTGCCTTTCAATCTTTTAAGCAAGGTACACCTTACTCCAACTTTTACAATGAAAAGACGAAAGAGCATCCAAATTTCTCTTACCGAAGTCAAAATGTTCTTAATCCTACCCCACCGCCACCTCAGCAACAAGGTTCCTCTTATGTGATTCCTCAGAATCGCAATTCCCAAGGTAACTTTAACCGTTCCAATCAAGGAGGTCATAGCTTTCAACAACCTCCACCACCTCCAAGTAATGATATGGCGGAATTGAAAGCCATGTTGCAGCAAAATGATACAACAAAAGCAAGATGCTCAGATCTCACAACTGATAGCTCATAACAAGATGGTTGATACTCAAATTGCCCAATTGGCAATTCAAAATCCACATAAACAACCGGGTAATGTTCCTCCTCAAGGACACCCTCCACAGGAACAAGCCAATGCTATCACCTTGAGGAGTGGAACCCATTACAAAGGCCCTGAAATGATAGGGGATGAAACCAATGAAAGCTTGGAAGTTGCTGGTCAAAGTTCGAAAAACAGCGAAAAAGGAGCTGAAAATAAGGTTGCTCGATCGAGCATAACCCCCTTGCTCGATCAAGCAACCCTGGAAAAAGTAAAAAAAACTGCTCGAAAAGTTTCTGAAAGTTATTGTTCTGAAAAACTCGATCGAGCACCCCTCTGCTCGATCGAGCAACCCTTGATCAGGATGATAAGTCTTCTAATTCATCTTCCAAAGCCAAAGAAGCCGAGCCAATTGCCATTTCACTTCCCTTTCCGCACCGCCAACATAAATCCAAGCTTGATAAACAGTTTAGGAGGTTTATGGAAATGGTCAAGAATTTGCGAGTGAGTGTCCCTTTTACCGAGTTGATCACTCAAGTGCCGGCCTATGCAAAGTTTATGAAGGATATATTGACAAGGAAGCGGTCCTTTAATGAAGTGGAGACGGTTGCATTTACTGAGGAATGCAGTGCTGTATTGCAATCCAGATCCCCACCTAAGCTCAAGGATCCAGGGAGTTTTTCTATTCCTTGTAATATAGGTTGCTTAGCCATTGATAAAGCCCTTTGTGATCTAGGGGGTAGTGTTAGTGTTATGCCATTTTCTATATGCAAAAAGTTAAATATGGGTCAACTTACTGTTACAACCATGACCTTACAAATGGCCGACCGTTCTATTAAACACCCTTTAGGGATTTTAGAAGACGTACCGGTTAGAGTAGGGAAATTTTTCATACCAGTTGACTTCGTTGTCTTAGATATGGCTGAGGACACCCAAATTCCTATCATCTTGGGACGACCATTCCTCCATACTGCGGGGGCGGTTATAGATGTTAAGAATGGGAGACTTACACTAACGGTGGGGGATGACACAATCACTTTCAACTTAGATAATGCCATGAAACACCCCATGTTAGAAGAGACATGTCATAGAGTCGATATTATGGTTTTATCTATTGATGACTGTCTTTCTTTGTGTTTGAATAGGGATCCTCTGGAGATCGCCTTAATTTCCAGCACTGCTGAAGCTGGAAGCTCACGGAGTGAAGAAGTAGTTGAGATGGAAAACTTGTTGACAGGAGAGGAATGCAAATTACAAAAGTTTTATAGCTTAGGTAACCCCCCTAAGGTTACCGAGGTAAAGAAACCTGAACTTAAACCCTTCCCCTCTCATCTTAAGTATGTTTTCCTTGATTCCCATGAGATGAACCCTATAATTGTCAGTGCTAGCCTATCTGAAAGACAACTTACTGATTTGTTGGTGGTTTTAAAAAGACATAAAAAGGCTATAGGTTATAGCATTGACGATTTACAAGGTATTAGTCCTGAATTTTGTATGCACCGTATCCACTAAGAAGAAGACCATAAACCTTGTAGGCAGGGTCAGCGTCGTTTGAACCCCACTATGCAAGAGGTATTTCGAAAAGAGGTGCAGAAATTGTTAGATGCAGGAATCATATATGCTATTTCTGATTCAAAGTGGGTCAGTCCTGTTCAGGTAGTCCCTAAGAAGGGAGGGACTACGGTCGTCACTAATGAGAAAAACGAGCTCATATCTACTAGACTAGTGACAGGGTGGAGGATGTGCATTGATTATAGGAAGCTGAAACTAGCTACTAGGAAAGACCACTTCCCTCTTCCCTATATCGACCAAATGTTAGAGCGTCTAGCGTGTCATAAATATTTTTGTTATCTAGACGGCTACTCGGGATTCTTTCAAATCTCTATTCATCCTGACGATCAGGAAAAGACTACCTTCACATGCCCTTATGGTGTCTTTGCTTACCGAAGAATGCCTTTTGGGTTATGTAATGCCCCCGCCACCTTTCAACGTTGTATGATTGCTTTTTTTTTTCTGATTATATCGAGTCTATTATGGAGGTCTTTATGGATGACTTCAGTGTTTATGGGACAGATTTTGATAGTTGTTTAGCTAATCTGACTAAGGTCTTGCAACGTTGTGAGAAAAGCAATCTTGTGTTAAACTGGGAGAAGTGCAACTTCATGGTGACTGAAGGGGTGGTACTTGGTCATTTGGTGTCTGGACGAGGCATCCAAGTGGATAAGGCTAAAGTGGAAGTGGTTAAGCAATTACCGTACCCGGTGAATGTTAAAAGTGTTAGAAGTTTCCTTGGTCATGCGGGGTTCTATCGCCGTTTTATTAAGGATTTTTCAAAGATTGCTCAACCAATGACTAAGCTTCTCCATAAAGATGCCCCGTTTGTGTTTACTGATGAGTGTGTTAAGTCTTTTGATAGAATTAGACAAGCTCTAATCTCAGCTCCTATTATCCTGTCTCCTAATTGGACATTGCCGTCTGAGATAATGTGTGGTGCCAGTGACTATGCAGTTGGGGCTGTTTTGGGGCAAAGGAAGGATAAGGTGCTACATGCAATTTACTATGCTAGTAAGACTATGGATGATGCGCAAGTTAACTATGCTACCACTGAAAAAGAGTTACTTGCGGTTGTCTTTGCTTTGGATAAGTTTAGAGCCTATCTTGTGGGTTCTAAGGTTATAGTCTACACTGACCATGCAACACTGAAGTACTTGTTGGCTAAGAAGGAAGTCAAACCTCGACTTATTCGTTGGATCTTGTTACTACAAGAATTTGATTTGGAGATCCGGGATAAGTCAGGTGCAGAGAATCTGGTTACTGACCATTTATCTCGTTTAAGGTTCGAAGGGGGAGATTCCATCCCCATTGATGATTCGTTTGCTGATGATCATCTCCTTGCCATTACCATGGAGACTCCATGGATTGCCGATTATGCCAACTTTTTGGTTGGGGGGAATTATGCCTCCGGATCTATCCTATCAGCAAAAGAAGAGGTTCCAACACGATGTCAAGAGGTATTCCAGAGGGTGAGGTACATGCCATCCTTTCTCATTGTCACTCTTCTTCATATGGCGGTCATCATGGTGCCTCAAGGACGTTTGCTAAGGTTATGCAGTCGGGTTTTTGTTGGCCGACTATTCTCAAGGATGCTACTACATTTGTCCGTTCTTGTGACGCGTGTCAAAGGACGGGTAATATTTCGCAAAGGCATGAGATGCCTCAAACGGGTATTTTGGAAGTTGAGATATTCGATGTTTGGGTATTGACTACCAAGGGCCATTCCCATCCTCCCATGGTAATCAATATATTCTAGTAGCAGTCGACTATGTCTCCAAATAGGTGGAAGCTATTGCCACTCCCACTTGTGATGCCAAAGCAGTTGTTAAACGGTTTCAGAAGATCATTTTCCCACGATTTGGAGTTCCTCGTGCTCTCATTAGCGATGGAGGAAAGCATTTCAATGAACGTCATCTTAACACTTTATTGAAGAAATATGGCATTACACATCGTCGGGGGTTAAGTTATCATCCTCAGACGACAAGTGGTCAGGTAGAGGTTTCTAATAGGGAGATCAAGTCTATCCTTGAGAAAGTTGTGAGTAAATCCAGGAAGGATTGGAGTCGTAAGCTCGATGACACCTTATGGGCTTATAGAACTGCTTTTAAGACTCCAATTGGTGCTTCTTCGTACCGGCTAGTCTATGGCAAGGCTTGCCATTTACCGGTAAAACTTGAGCATATGGCTATGTGGGCCATAAAAGAGCTTAATATGGATCCCTCACTGGCGGGTGAGAAACGACTTATGCAATTGAACGAGCTTGATGAATTTCGATTGCATGCCTATGATAGTGCTCAGGTTTACAAGGAGAAGACAAAGAAGTGGCATGACAAGCATATCCTGCAGCGGGAATTTAAAATTGGTGATAAAGTATTATTATTTAACTCCCGTTTGTGTTTGTTTCCAGGTAAATTCAAGTCCAGATGGTCAGGACCGTTCACAGTTACCGAGGTGAACAAATTTGGGTCGGTTACGCTACAAACCGACAAGGGTGAGATTTTCAAAGTCAATGGTCAACGCTTGAAGATCTATTATGATGGAGCATTTATATGACTGATAGAGGTCGTCGACCTCTTCACTCTTGATAAATCCCCATGACTTTGAGGTAACAGGGTCGTGCGGGACCGATATAAATCAGCGCTAACCGGGAGGCAACCCGACATTTACTTGTAATTCCTTTGTAAATTTTATTTCGATTAGCTTAGTTATTAAAGTTATAGTTAAATTAGATTTAGTTTGGATAGTTAATATAGTTATGCTTTATTGAGTTAGGTGAGGGAGCGATCTAACAATTTTATTGAGTATTGCAGGAAATATAATTGGAAGTTGCTTTAATAACGGAAAAGAAAGAACGAAAATAATGAGAAAACGAGAAAAAACTTGAAATTTTGAGGGTTGCTCGATCGAGCCGCACCACTTGCTCGATCGAGTTTTACATGCACACATTCCACCCGAGAACGAGCAGACTCCAAAATTCAGAATTTTTTAGGTTGCTCGATCGAGCTGACCTGACCTGCTCAATCGAGTCGACCGGTCCAGACCGGATCTGCTGCTAAAGTATCAGGTTTTTCCCCAATTTCTCTTCATTATCTTCATTATTCCGCCTCTTTTCCTCTCCCTCAACCTTACTCTCTCACATTACCTCATTCAAACACCTTCCAATCATCAATTAATCATCAAGCTAGCATCAACAATCATTATTCTACTTGTTTTAAGTGCAATTTGTGAAGAAATTGGTGTTCTTGCTCCCTTATTTTGCCCAAAACGTGATTTACGGTTTGCTTCTTATTTCTTCAATTTTGTGCTTCTAATTCATTGTTTGTTGCTTCCTTGCTTCATTATTTAGTAATTAATCACTATTGCATTGCTAATTGCTCCGTCTTTCTTGCGCTTTAGACTCAAAATTTGATTTTTTTCGAATTAGGGTTTGATAATCCGTCTTTTTGAGCATATTGTAGTGTTTGTGTGGTTTATTTACTTCAATTCATAATGTCTAGACAAATAGGAACTAGCAAGCGTCGTAGAGAGCCCTGTCTCGTTCGACAACCCGAAATAGAAGCGATTCCTAGTAATCCCACTTACCCTTGGATCGTCTTCAGCACACAGGAACAACATGATCGCTTTGCTATGCTTATGGGTCGTCCTATGGACCCTACTCGTTGTGTGTGCCTCATCGTTCTCCGTGCCCTCAGTTTTGGTAATGCTATGTTTGATATGTTTGACCGAATTGGGTTTGGTGGGATATATTCCCTTAATGAACTTTCGTATCGACCACTGACCCTTGAATTTTTCATTTCCTATGATTTGGACGAGACAAATAAACGTGTGTCTTTTCGATTGCTCAATAGGGATTTTGTGTTGTCCTATGCTGAATTGGCTAATCATTTGGGTCTTTCTCTTGGTGACGATGATGCTTTTGTTGCTATTCCTTCCGGCTTTCAAGCCGTTGACTATTTTACTCTCTTTACTGGTCTTCCTGATGCGCGTGTTAATGGCATGGCGGTCAATGACGTGCAGCATCCCTGTCTAAGTTTGTTTTTGCGTTTCTTTAGCCTCCTTTTGTTTGCCAGGAAGGACCTCAGTAAACTAAATTCTCATGAGGTCTTATTACTTGCTTGTACCCTCAACCCCAAGCATGAGAATGATTTTTATTGCCACCCGGTCGGTTTGGCGTGCTATGCTTTATGGAAGGTCAATTCCCACACCCAACATTCTTTAGATTGTGGTGCCTTAGTCACTAGGTTGGCTTGGCGACTTGCAGGGTTTGGGGGAGATTGTAGATACACACCAATGATCCCATTTCATGCCCCTAGAGTAGACGAGGAGTACCTACGCCACACACTTTGCTGGATTAATGCGTTAGGTAACGCTAGATTTCAAAGGCGAGTACGGGGGTCCCAGTGGATAGCTCTTCCTGACAGGGATAACCATCTACCTTCTACAGAGCGGTTGACCACCCATGATCCTGAGACTTGACCTACCCCTCCCCCTCGTTCTTATGTGGCTCCACCTGAGATTATTTTTACTTTGGCCGAGAACCGTCGACCTCGTCGGCGGATCACCCCATCTTCTACTGCTCAGACTACCACCACCCCAACTCCACACTCTGCACCCACCCCAGCTCCGTAACCTTACCCTCCACCTGCTTATACATATGATCCGGCTTTGGAGAGGGAGATTAGGATTCACCAAGGCATTAACAATGACTTGGTGATGAGAGGACTTTGGGAGAACCTTATGCGGACCGATCTTAATGCCACTGCTGGTTGGACTCCGCCGAGCTACTACCGAGGTCCGGGTGATGAGACTGGTGTGTTCCATAATTATGAGGTGACTCCTCAGCAGTTTTCCCAGGAGTTTGGTCACGATTTTGGTTGCCTTGGTCGTTCATGGTATACTCCTATCCGACCGGATGCTCCAGTTGGTGGTTTTGGTGAGCCATTCCGGGCCTCTTCTTCTGGTGCTGCTCAGAGGGGTGATGATGATGATGATGATGGTGATGAGGAGCACCCCTATTTTGTAGCTGGTTTGGGGGAAGCTATGTTTATAAAGCTGGTATTATCTATCCTTGTACTTTCTTTTATTGTATTTTCTTTTAGTGATTTCCCATTCCCTTTTGTTAGTTGTGTCCTTTAGGTTGGTGATGTTGGTTTATTGTGTGATGTTGTGCTGTTAGCGGCACACTGAGGACACTGTGACATTTAGGTTTGGGGGAGAGTCTTTATTTATGTTGTGTGTTTATTTCCGTTGTGTGAAAGAAAAAAAATCATAAAAATTGAAAAATTTACAAAATCCAAAAACATGTTTTCATTTTATTAGGTCGAGTCTTGGTGACATTGAATAACAATGATGATAACTTGCATTGTTTCTGCATTTGAATCTCAAATAAGATGTCTATGTACATTGTTTTGACTTACTACTTTTGAAAACAAAGCCCATAGAACGAGTCTTGACCGTTTTTGACATACCTTATGCTAATTAGATTTGAGAATTTTTGTTGGTAAACCACTTAAAATTCTGAGGTCTTTAGAGCTTCCTAGGCCAGGAACATCAATAAACTGGTCTCTGTCTTTAGGCTTGAGTGTGGTACTCCTTGTGGAATATGTAACATCAAATTGCATAAGTGTGACATTCGTTTCTTGATACTATACGCGTTCGTTTGATAAGTGCATGAGGAAAGGTGGTTCATTTTGTTCAAATAAGCCTCACATAGCCAAAAAGACTTGATTTTATACCCTTATTATTGAGTTCTTTATGTTTAGCCAATTTGAGCCTTTTGTAGCCTGTTTCATAACCTATCTAATAGCTACATTCCTAGAACTTGCCTACGTTATCGGGACAGTCGCAGTTGCATGTTTTTATTATCTACTTGTCTACTATGGTTGGGTCGGGATTTCAAAAAGAATATCAATTGGGTGTAGCAAGTGTGTTGGCAATTGTGTCATTTATTCCCTTTGTTGAGAAAAGTTGTGAAGCAAAAGATTTGAAAAGAAAAAAAAAAGAAAAGAAAAAAATGAAAAAGAAGAAAAGAAAAGAAAAGGAGGAAAAAAAGAAAAAAATATGATGCTTCATTGAATTATTCAAGGGATAATGAAAGGGATTATACTAGAGTCTAATCCATTTTTTTAGAGAGCAATTTTGATATCTCTCTTGTGTTGCAAAGTTTAAGATGATTTCTCTAGTCGGTGTTGGTTTGTGCTAGTCTTGTAGATTTTGTTTGGTAAGTGTCGCTGCGACTACCGGTCTTAGCCCCACATTCCCATACGTGCCTTGGCACAATCAACTTCTATACCTTCACCCATTAGCCTCCCTTATTGTCCTGATTCTTGTACTTTATAGCGAATGCGTATTAGTTGGGGAAATTACTATCACATTAGAATGCATGCATGTTTCATAAGTTGAGTGAGTGTTTCTATTTCTTTCTATCTTTACAAAACTCACCCTTACATAAACTTATGAGTGCTTGAGTGAATCCGCGAGAATCCGACAAATTGAGCCTCGCAAGATTGAAAGGTATTTGGTTTTGTCTATACTACGGTATCATGTAAAATCTTGGAATATGAGATGTGTTTTCTACTTTCCCGTACCTTTGAATTTGTTTTATTGGTACAACTTAGTCATTACTTTGTTATAGATATGGATAGCTTGGGATTTGTATGTGCATTAACATTAGCTTTGAGTTTTTCATTCACCATTTGTATGTTTGTCTTTGTATAGTGTTGAGTGATTTGCTTAGGGACAAGCAAAGGATTGGTTTGGGGGAGATTGATGATCATTATTTATATACATATTTTACGCTTCCGTTAGACTCATATAACTCGATTTATTGTCTTTCCTTGCTTATTTCTATGCTATTTTAGCTAGAATATCGTTTCTGCCGCTTCTAATATGTTTTAATGCAGATTGGATGCATTTGGAGCTTTTTGAGTAGATATGAAGCATGGCGGAGTCGGATCGTAGAAGGTTAGGCACGGGAATCGAGAACGAAAGAGAAGAAATGAAGAAAAACCAAAGAAACGAGCCAAAAAGAAGGGATGCTCGATCGAGCAGTCCTTCCTTGCTCGATCAAGCACTAGCCTCTTGCTTGATCGAGCAACCCAATATTTCGGCGGCTTTTCATATTTTTCCTAAACTTTAACCTAATTAATTAGATTTTTGTATTATAAAAGAAAAGCTCATCTTTCATAATTAGACATGCTTTTATGCTTTAATATTAGAAAACCTAATTTAGCTTTCTTTGCCTCTGAATTTTATTCATCAAAGACGATTGTCTTTAGTTCAACTTGTAATCGGTATTCTTTAATCTTCCTTGTTATTCAGTTAATTACCTTCTTGTTCCTTAATTATTCTTTGTTCATCCTTTCATTGTTGTTAATCATGTTTACTTTAATTATTATTGTTGTTGTTTATATCGTTATGAGTAGCTAAATTCCTTTCTAGGGTTGAAAGGGGATCTAGGATTGTTAGAAGGGGTAGATTAATTAATTGAATTGCAATTGCATGGTTATCGTTTGATTATCGTTTTAATTCTAGTTGTTTAATTACTGGCCAGGATTAATTAACTAGTCTCACGAATTAGGATTAACACCGACCGGGTTAAGACTAAGATAGGCTACGATAATTGAATAGAACTCGTTTAATGATAGCGATCACATGTTAAATGGTAGATCTAAAGGGCATAATTGAATCGACCGATCTTGTGACCTTAGATAACTTTATTGCATGATAGTTGACTTAATCCTTACCCCTGAACAATAATCCTAGTGAACCTGAGACCCTAGACTTTTAATCTCATTGTTTTCAGCCTTTTACTATTAGTTGTTATTGCTTATTATTAGTTGTTTTTACTATTAGTTGTTATTGTTTGTTATTAGTTATTATTATTGATTGCTTTTAGACTAGAAACTCAATCTCAAAACCCAGAATTGTTACTATAGAGACAAACCTAGTTTAACATATTAGAATACTACCGCCTCCCTGTGGATTCGATACCTTGCTTACCGCTTACTATTAGTTAGTAGTGAATTAGGTTTACTTTGATTAAGCAGACGCGACTTTACCCTTGTCATATATTTTTCTGACAAAGAAAGTAAATTGTTAACTAAAACAGTTTAATTATAAATTACTTCAAATACTTATTTTCACCGTTACCTAGCTAAGTTTGTCTAATAAATATATTTCCAAACAATCTTATAAGAACACATTTTAGAAACAACTAACGAAATTGTAGTCTTGAATCTTGACGAATAAAGATTAAGAAAAGGTTTTTTTTGTGATGATTTTGTTGGAAATAAAAGATCCTTGAGCCAAGTTTTTCCTTCTTATTGTCCCACATTGGTGGTGAAGTGTAAGTTGTGTGGGTTTATTTAACCCTTCACACCTTACACTATCACTAGGGGTTAACGAGGTCTTTTGTAGACTCTGCGAGGTCCTTAATTCAGTTCGCGCACGTGCGTGCCTGAGCCCGGCCCAGATCCGGGATTTGGGATTTGGCAAATGCCTGCGGCGGAGTTCTTGTGTTATCCGGGTTTCGAGTTGTTGGCTGAATTTCAAGAGCAGTTTCTGTTTCTGCCTCTTGTAACGGCTCATATTTTGCTATAAATACCTGCTCTCTCTGCCTAACACACAACACATCTACTCTCTTCCTACTTCTTCTTCTTATGTCTACATACTTTCATGGGTAAAGTAATATAATCGTTTCAGGCCTGCCAGTCTCGAGTGGGCGAGTCTGAAAGGCGACATTAGTGTAATCCTTGGAGAACTACCGGTCATCTTCTGATCGCCACCACGGTCGTACCGGAAAATAGTTTTCAAGGCAGTGGCTCCTTCCCACGTCAGTACTCCAGTCGGTATTTCTGTTCTATTATTCCTTGTTACAGCATTTTACAAACTACAATTTGAAAATTATTTTTACTTGATGTAACCATGTCGTCTGTGTTGTCAAAAAATGTTCCTGATCTGACCAAACTTGAACCGTTAGATGGAAGTAATTATAAAAGATGGTCACAGAAACTGCTTATGTTTTTTAACAACTTGATATCGATTATGTGATGTTTTCTGACCCACCGATTCCTTTTTCCGCTACTGCTTCTGTTGAAGAAACCCCTCTTGTTGTTGTTGTCATTAATACTAATGAACAGTCTGTTAAGAAATTCAACAACACAATAAAACTGTTAAATGTCATCTTTTAAATAATATGACTAATACCTTGTTCGATTTATTTATGATTCATAAGTCTGCTCGTGTCATTTGGGAGTCATTAGAATCTAAATATGGGGCTGATGATGCTGGGAAAAAGAAATATGTTGTGGGTAAGTGGCTAGAATTTCAAATGGTTGACGGAAAACCTATTATGGAACAAGTGCATATTTATGAAAACTTGTGTGCTGATGTCATTAATGAAGGAATGAAGGAAGATGATGTCTTCCTTGCAAATGTTATGTTAGAACGTTTTCCCCCTTCCTGGTCTCAATATAGAAACCACCTCAAACCCAAGAAAAAAGACATGTCCCTCAAAGAACTTGTAGGACATATGAGGACCGAGGAGGCAAATCGACTCAAAGATAAACCCGTGAGTCTTCCTGTTAATGCTGCTAAAGTTAATATGGTTGTGGTTCAGTCTGGTGGTTCGTCTAATACTGAGAAAGGGTAAGGCCAAGGGTGATCATGCTAAGAACCAGGGTCAAGCTAAGAAGAATGGTTCGGGAAAGCACACTAAACCAATTGCCAAGATTCAGAAACCTGCTGGAACTCTTGTTTGCTATGTCTGTGGTAAGCCTGGTCATAAGGCTTACCAATGCACTCAAAAGAAAACCGCAGAAGCTAATGTTGCTGTCATTGATGATATTATTGATGTTGTGGTTGTCGAAGCAAATCTGGTGGGTAATGTTGTTGAATGGGTTTTGGATACGGGTACTTCTAGACACCTTTGTGCTGATAAGGGGTTATTTGCCGAGTTCGAGGAGGTAGCTGATGGGGAATGCGTCTACATGGGTAATTCTTCATCTGCATTGATCACAGGTAAAAGCAAGATCTTTCTCAAACTCACCTCGGGGAAAACACTTGCTCTCACCAATGTTTTGGTTGTACCCTCATTGCGTCGAAACCTCGTGTCTGGTGCTTTATTGAACAAGGCTAATTTGAAGCTTTTTTTTGAAGCTGACAAGGATGTAGTGTCGCGTAATGGAGATTTTGTGGGCAACGGTTATCTGTCTGGGGGTTTATTTGTTTTGAACACTGAATCTGTTTTTAATAATATAACATCTACTTCTGCTTATATCGCTGAGTCTATTGATGTTTGGCATGGTAGATTAGGTCATGTGAATGTTGACTATATTAAAAAACTTAGAACAATGAGTTTCATTCCAAGTTTAACAAGTTAAGAATTCTCGAAATGTGCTAGCTGCGTTGAGGCTAAATTCACAAAGAAACCTACTAAACCTGTAAAAACTAGGAATACGAGTCTTCTTGAATTAATTCACACCGACCTATCTGATTTTAAAAGCACTGCGAGTAGAGGCGGTAAAAATTACTACATCACTTTTATAGACGACAGTTCGAGATACACTAGAGTCTATTTGCTTAGGACTAAAGATGAGGCTGAACAATCGTTTATAACATTTAAAAGTGAAGTCGAAAATCAACTCGATAGGAAAATCAAAAGGGTAAGGTCTGACAGAGGAGGCGAGTATGGGTCTAACTTTTTAATCGATTTCTGTGCGAAAAATGGATTAATTGATGGGTCTAGTCCATCTTACTTACCTCAGTCTGATGGAGTAGCTGAACTGAAAAATAGAATATTAAAAGAAATGATGAATGCTATGCTTTTAAGTTCTGGTCTTTCTGACGATATGTGGGGGAAAGCGATTTTATCGGCTTGTCATATTCTTAACCGTGTATCTCATAAGAATATTGATAAGACACCCTACGAGATTTGGAAGGGCTATCCTCCAAACCTGAGCTTTCTTAGGGTATGGGGGTGTTTGATTAAAGTAGGCTTACCTGATTTTAGGAGACCTACCGTTGGACCGAGAACCTATGATTGTGTGTTTATTGGTTATGCTCAAAATAGCTCTGTTTATCGATTCATGTCTTTGAATTATCGTTCTATATCTGAAGTTAGAGATGCTGAATTTTTTATGCATGTTTTTTCATTAAAGAAGAATGTTGTATCATCTCCTATTTTACCTATTGCATCTACTGATATATCTTCACATGCTAGTAGTAGCACTTCTATTGATCATACTGCTGAACCTAGATGAAGTAAGAGACCTAGATGTGCAAGAAATTTTGGTGATGTTTTTGTTACAACTTTTCTGTCTGAACATGGATACACTGTTTGTGCTAGTGATGAATTTGTTTAAGCTTTTTTAATAGAAGATGATCCAAAAACGCATAGTGAGGCAATGAAATCAATTGATGCTAATATTTGGAAAGATGCTATTAAAAGTGAACTTGATTCTATTGTGTCTAATCAGACTTGGGAGTTGTTTGATTTACCTAAAGATAGTAAACCCATTAGTAGTAAATGGATTTTTAAAAAGAAAATGAGACCTAACGGTACAATAGAAAGGTTCAAAGCTAGACTTGTGGTTAGGGGTTTTACACAAAAGAAAGATATTAATTATTTTGATACTTATTCTCCTGTGACTAAAATATCGACTATAAGAACTCTTGTCGTTGTGGCTGCCATTCATAACCTTATTATACATCAAATGGATGTAAAAACTACTTTCTTGAACGGTGAATAACTAAGGGAAGAGATCTATATGTCGCAACCGGAGGCTTTCGTGGTTAAGGGTCAAGAGAATAAAGTGTGTAAACTGAACAAATCACTTTATGGTCTGAAACAAGCACCTAAACAGTGGTATGAGAAATTTAACAACACTTTGGTGAGTAATGGCTATATGGTTAACAATTCTGATTCATGTGTGTATTCCAAAGTGATAGAATCTGATTGTGTGATTATATGCCTATATGTTGATGACATGTTAATACTTGGTAATAATTTGGATGTGGTAATTAAAACCAAAGAATTTATGTCATCAAAATTTGAGATGAAGGACTTAGGAGAAGCTGATGTTATCCTAGGATTTAAGGTTATCCGAAGGAATTTCTTTAAGTCAATCTCATTATGTGGAAAAAATGTTGAAAAATTTTAACTGCTTTGATGTTGTATTTGATAGAACTCCCTATGATGCTAGTATACCTCTGTGTAAAAACCTGGGTAAGAGTGTTCCCCAAGAAGAGTATGCTAAAATTCCAGGTAGTGTGATATTTCTTATGAACTGTACTCGACCAGATAATGCTTATGCTGTTAGTAGACTGAGTCGTTATACTCATAACCCCAGTAATGAACATTGGAATGCTCTTCGTCGTTAACAAAAGTACCTAAAAGGAACAGCTGATCTTTGTTTGCATCATGGTAAATTTCCTGGTGTGTTAGAAGGATATTGTGACGCGAATTGGGTTTCAGGTAACGATGAGATTTGTTCAACTAGTGGTTATGTCTTCACCATGGGTGGAGGTGCTATATTGTGGAAGTCTTCTAAACAAACTTGTATTGCACGCTCCACCATGGAATCAGAGTTCATAGCTCTGGAGTTAGCAGGTCAAGAGGCTGATTGGTTGAAAAACCTACTAGCAGATGTACCAGTGTAGAGAGGACGTCAGACACCGATCTCCTTACATTGTGATTCACAACCAGCTATTGATGTTGCTAAGAATAGTGTCTATAATGCGAAAAAACGACACATTCGAATCAGGAACGCTGCAGTTAAACAACTCCTTGAAAATGGAGTGATCGCTTTAGACTATGTGAGGTCCGAAAGCAATCTTGCTGGTCCCCTTACCAAGGGGTTTACTAGGAGACTAGTCGCTGACACGTCGAGGGGAATGGGGCTAAAGTCCTTAAGTCAAGTTAAAGAGTGACACTTGACTAAGTCTAAAGCTCTGTACCTATGGCGTTATATGATTCATAGCCTTAACGTCGATGCTTCTGAGACGCACTTGATGAATTATATGCCAGGTTGGATTCATTTCCTTAATGACTCATTTGAGAAGTGCTATTGAGAAGCACTTGAGTCACCTACGTAGGTGTGTTAATCATAAGTCTATTAGAGGTCTTGTGAACACACCTATTAGTACCAAGGTAAACGGATGGCTTCTAAAAGGCGCGTTGCACATTGAAATCGCGGAACGATCATAATCTGAAGGTATGATATGTGTTATCGGAGGTATCAACCAAAGCTCAGTTAGCAATTCAAATAGCAAGATATTCTCTCACTGTAAGTAAGTTGTTTCCTCATCTCACCAAAGTCTCAATTCAAATCGAAAGATATTGATACCTAAGTATCCAATCCTTCCTTTACCCAGAACTGTTTTCCTCTTTCTCGGTCGCCCCTTGTGGGGGATTGTTGGAAATAAAGGGGCTTTGAGCCAAGTTTTTCCTTCTTATTGTCCCACATTGGTGGTGAAGTGTAAGTTGTGTGGGTTTATTTATCCCTTCACACCTTACACTATCACTAGTGGATTAAGGGGGTATTTTGTAGAGATTCTGCGAGGTGTTAAATTCGGCTCGCACGCGCGCGCGTGCCCGTGCCCGGATCCGTGATTTGGGATTTGGGATTTGCCAATCGCCTGCGACGGGCTATGCCTACCTTTTTGGGATGCGTCAGAGTTCTTGTGTTGTCAAGGATCATTCGTTTTATGTTCATAGAGTCAGTCAACATAACTGTTAGTGGGAGAGAGTCTTACTCCCACTTTGTCGAGTTGTTGGCTGAGTTTCAGGTGCAGTTCTACCTCATGTAACATCTCTTATTTTGCTATAAATACCTCCTCTCTCAGCCTCATAAACACACAACACAACTACTCTCATCCTCCTCCTCCTTTTTCTGTCTACATACTTTTCTGGGTAAAGTAATAAAATCGTTCCAGGCGTGCCAGTCTCGAGTGGGCGAGTCTGAAAGGCGACAGTAGTGTAATCCTTGGGGAACTACCGGTCATCTTCTGATCGCCACCACGGTCGTACCGGAAAATAGTTTTCCAGGCAGTGGCTCCTTTCCACGTCACTACTTTAGTCGGTATTTCTGTTCTATTATTCCTTGTTACATCATTTTACAAACTACGCATTTCAGTGAAACTTTATTTATTTATTATTGATCTTTTATTTGCTTTATGATAAAAGAATGTGGGCGAGTTTTTTTTTGAGGCAACATGTAATGCTACACATTCCCCTCCACAAACGTTAGGCTAGAGGCTTTCATATTGGTCCCAATGTTCCATGCATCACTCAAATGGGTGTACAATAATTAGCAATTTGCATGTGTTTATATACTTTAGGGGATCAAAATAAAACTCTCTATGATTCTATTTTGGGGGTATTTGATTGTCGACTAACTTCTACACCATCACGCAATGACATATATACTTTATAATAGTGTTAAGTCCCCACCGTCCCCTATCCCCATCTCACATTCAAGTGCTAAATATCGTAGATTTAGCTCGTATGTTTTTGGAATTGTGTATCAAAGCATCTATAGTGAAGACCGAAGAGAAAGGAAATCTAGACATGGGAGATGCTAGAAATACCTCCCCACCCACCTCAGTGTTAGAATCTAGAGAAATATATGATGTTGCTTTGTAATTGCTTGGTTTCATATCTTACCTTTAAAAGGTATTTATACAGCAATAGTTCATAACCTATAACATAGCAAATGTCATTATTTAAAACAATTTATCGTGTACTAATAAATATTTTAACTCCTAATATCGTCCGGCAAGCTTATGCTAAGTCGACTGATCATGAGTTTGAAAATACAATATTTAATATAAAAAAAATGTCGACTTTTCTTCGTCTTCATAATCTTCTTCTTCATCAGCGCGTTTACGACCCGCCGGCCACGATAGAAGCGTAACTCGCCAGTACATATAGAGGGGTAACTTACCCACTCATATAAAGCATGTCTCGCGACATAAGCTGCGTAACTCGCCAATATATACGGAGGGGTAACCATCTAGCCACTTATATAAATAAATACTCATATCATATGACATAAAAGTATTCAATACGGCACGTCTCACGACACAGGGAGCCGAAAATACCAATCACACTATACGCAGACATAAAGATAATCAATGCATCACATATTGATTATCTTTATGTCATATGACATAAAGAATGAATATGGCAAAACCTCACGAAGACATACGTACAAGATGCCATGACTTTCATAGTTGGCAATTCAATTTGCTCCATAAACCAATCACACTGTACGGAGTATTTTCACATAAGTTAGTCTTGCTTTAGACGACGCGATCTGTCTTATTGTTTTAGACGGATCAAAGCCCCTTACAATGCAAAGGAGCAAGTGGGACTTGCTCTTTTGTGAGGGACTTGACCCGTCTAAAGCAATAAGACGGATCGTCCCGTCTGAAACAAGAATTTGTGTTCTCGCATATGCTTTTACTCGTTTTTTTTTTTTTTTGAATTTTTAGTAAAAACTTTATATAAAACTAGTTTACTATACCTAAAATACCACCGGTAGGCAACGACATCATAAGCCTACCGGCCAGGCAGCGGAATTTATTTTGGCCTCACAAAACGAGAGGCTCTAATACCATGTTAGATTTTAGAGATAACTAGATTTTCTGCCCGTAAAAATCACGGGTGCTTTTGAGATCAATTGCTTAAGTTTATAATTTATGTAATTTGGTGAGAACCATAACAACATTTTTATTTTTATTAATATATATTAAAATATTATATTACATGGCAAAAAAGACGTAATACCGGATGAAGATAATATGGAATTACTTAACTGGACAATGAGAAATGTGATATAAAATTAACTTTGTTTATTGTTTATGTGATATGTCCCTTGCTCATTTTCATCATTAACTGTGTCAATTTCACATGAATACCTTCATACGCCATGATTTTTGTTTTGAATTAAATTGTTTTTTTTTTCATTGCAATATTTTTTTTGAAAGGATAATAGATATTTTAATTTACTATGTTATATAATATTTGAAACACGCTCTATGAATAAAATATTTTGTTTTATTTTTTAACCTCTTCTTTTTATACTTAACCAAGTCATTGAAATTAACGGGTAAAATTACACAGCATAATATTGCACAATTAAGTTACTATGATGTTGTAACAACAAAATAGTAAAAACTTATTTATATGCCCACATAATTTTTTCACAGGTACCACGCTAATAAGAGAGGATAACATTTACAAACGGAGTAAAAATTATGGTGGTGTAACATGATTAATTTGTTTTTGTGAGATAACTTATATTATCAATAAAATACTCAAATTATAATTTAGAATTTACTTTAATGTTTAATTGTTGTTTAAGTAGTTCAATTTTTTTTAAAGTTACAAAGACAAAATAATGCTACAATTTTTTTTTTGAAAATAACAAGTAATAATGTGACATGCTAAAAGTCTTTTAATGAGGGAGTAGTGTAAATGCGTAATATGGTGCTTTTTTCACCTTGAAATTGTTTTTTTGTTAATAAATTACTTGGTGATGTGGATGTGGGTTGTGTAAAAAGTTAAAAATGTTAGTGTGGCATTAAGATAAGTGATTAGTTTGTCTTTTTAAAATTATATATAGATTGTTTATTTTTATTGTTTTTTGTTAATAAATGACTTGCTGATGTGGAGGTGGGTTGTGTAAAAAGTTGAAAATGTTGATGTGTCATTAAGATAGGTAATTAGTTTGTCTTCTTAATATTATATATATAGATATTATTTTGATTGCAATTGGTTGTTCATCTTATTTCATAGAATGGATATTTATACACACAATGTCTTATAAACTTTGCCCATCTCAAAAGTCATCCATCATTAGTGTCATAGTAATGACACTTAATACTAATAACCCCTAATACCTTCCCGCAAACTTATGGTAAGTCACCGACTTATCATGAGTTTGAAAATTAAAATACAATAATTAATAAAAGAAATATGCTGACTTGTCTTCGTCTTCATAATCTTCTTCTTCATCGGTGCGTATACGACCCGCCAATTACGATAGATGCGTAACTCACCATTACAATAATGCGTAACCGACTCGCCAGTCCAAATAAGTGCGTAACTCGCCAGTACATACGGAGGGGTAACCTACCCACTCATATAAACCATGTCTTACGACATAAAGATACTCAATACGCCTCGTCTCACGATACAAGGACAACCAAATTTAAAACATCACTCGAATTTAATCGAGTAAATAGACACTCACGCAGTTTACGACTAGCAAACTGCAACCAAAATAAAGCACACCATGCGGTATAACAAATAGTTTACTCATCTGGAGAACAAATCAAGTACTTACTGAGAACATTCAACTTGCAATCATACTCGTATAATCATACTCATGCAATAGCCTGACTGAACAATTCACCACCAATTAATTTATTTATTTATTTAAACTACTACGAATACAAACGGCTAAAAGAATAAGGGTACATATTTATTTTTGGATTTTCTTTTTGACCACTTCACATAAATCCTACCGGTGGGCATTGTAAAATAAACACCCACCGGCAGCGCAGCGAAAAGGCCTCAAGAACCGAGAGGCTCTGATATCATGTTAGAATTTAAAGAAATATATGATGTTGGTTTGTAATTGCTTGGTTGGATATCTTACCTCTACTAAGAGGTATTTATCCAGCAATAGTTCATAACCTATGACATATCAAAGATCATTATTTAAGACAATTTATTGTGTACTAAATAATAGGAATTATGTACCATAATTCTCATAGTAACTCCTAATCCTCAATGGCTTGACCTTGAAATTTCTAGTCAATTTCCCATCCATCTTTTAATAATTTCCTCGAGTGAATAAAAATAGGGATATTTTACATGGTATCTCCTAGTTTTTTGTCTTTCTACGTGGTACATTTATACTTTTTAAAACATACATGGTACCCCTAAATGTTGTAATTATCAACAAGCGTAAACCTAACTTTAATTTTCATCAATTATACTCAGTTTTAGCCGTGAAGTGATGACTATGACGCTTATGTATTTGCTTATGTGGATCTTTTATTGCTTATTTAGTTCCCTTACTTTCCCTCCAAAACTTCCCCCATTACCTTCTAAATTTGTATATTTAATTCCCTTAAAACGTTCTCATCTTCTTCTTCTTCTTCTTCTTCTTCTTCTTCTTCTTCTTCTTCTTCTTCTTCTTCTCACAAGACTCCATAATGTCCGTTCTCCCGTTTACATAATCAACTAAACATCATAATTCAAGATCAAGATTATGTATGAACATAGTCAAAAGCAAATAATAAATAACCAACAAAATCTATTAAAATGTTATCAACATAATGATTATTCAACAAAACATGAAAACTTAAACAAAATAAAACATTTGCTAGTCATTAAATAAACCTTGACTAAGACATTATAGTCACACAAAGTTTGATCAACATTGCTAACACAAGATTCCGCAATAGAAAGTTAACAAGCAATGTAAAATAGAGAAAATCAATATACCTCTTTTGATCGTTTGAAGATGATGATCGATGACCTTGGTACAAGAGAGGAAATCGAAACGAGGACGAGAAATAGAGGGAGAGAGAAACATAGGAGGGAGATGGAGTTAGAAAGTAAGGGTACAAATGATTTGTTGAATAAGCTAAGGGTTTCTAAAGTCTTTCAACAAAAAAAATTAAGGGTTCCTTAAGTCATAATTGCCTAATAAGCATCGTAGTCATCACTTAACGACTAAAATTGAGTTTAATTAAGGAAAATTGAAGTTAGGGTCATGCTTATTGATAATAACAACATCTAGGAGTACCATGT
Organism: Heliosperma pusillum; assembly: GCA_022085475.1. Classification (NCBI taxonomy): domain Eukaryota; kingdom Viridiplantae; phylum Streptophyta; class Magnoliopsida; order Caryophyllales; family Caryophyllaceae; genus Heliosperma; species Heliosperma pusillum. Next base: position 113,752 of record JAIUZE010070157.1, read on the forward strand.
ATGTTTTAAAAAGTGTAAGGGTATCATGTATAAAATAAAAAAATTGAGGGGTACCATGTAGAATATCCCATAAACATAAATGTAAAAAAAACCCCTCCCTTTAAAACAAGACAACCTATTTGTTTTCGCACGGGGTCCAAAACGTTATTTGACTAGGTTTTTCTCTATTTACGTGTTACTAGTTTTTAATAAAAAAATAATTTTATAAAAGACTTATTAATGATAAATGTAAATACGTAAATATCTATAATGATTTTATTTAATTATTTGCGTCAATTTTCTTTTCTGGACTTTACAAGTATTCCAATCACTACGTACAGACGACATTATCTCCCTTTTAGTTGCGAGTCGGCAAAAATTACACAATAGTATATCAACGCCTGCATTAATGTGAACGATTAAAAGTGGGGACGAAAGAGATGGATGTTGGATGAAAGTTGAGTAGAGGGACGATGAAGTGTTACTAGGGTGGGGATATTAAAGAGGCTATGGATGAGGTTATGGGTGTTTAATGTGAGATGATGTGAATATTAAACTATAGATGTTAATTTTAGTTATAAAGTAATCCTAGTAAAGGTTAATTATGTGATTAAATCAAAATAATTGTTAAATAAGCAGCTATGTCATAACTTAACGGAACAAATTTACGGAATAAATTCAGAGTTACAGTGATGGTTAATTCATGACAAAAGTTAGGGATGCCGCATATGTTTCAAAAAGTGAAGGGGTACTATGTAGAAATCGCAAAAATATAAGGGTTCTATGTAGAAAATCATTTTTTTAACAATTGTCACTTGATTTTTTGGACCGAAGACGAGATGGAACTGCCCAGTCTTGCCCACTCCATTGGTTTAAGTTGTTTTGGTCTTTGGTCTTGTTCAAGAGCAATATCTATTGAAGATGGACCAGACCGTGGATTGTTGACTTCTCATGTTATGTATAAAATTTGTTATTTTTAGAATGTATTAAACGTTTCCTAAATGATTGATATGCACAATTGAAATAAACTGTATTTAATATTATTTTAAAATAATAAATTCATAAGTTATTGTTTTTTTACAAATTTGTGTAAGAACACCAAATACAAACTATTTAATTGGTTCCACTTATAGTTTCGGTCCTTTTGTGGAATCAGACCAATTTATTTAGGCTTCGGTCCTCGTTACCCAAATTTTGTTTTCAACCATCTAGTTTGGTTCAGCCCGGCTGTGAATGGCCGAACTAGACAAGTAAACACCCAAAAACAATTGATCCACGTGAATTATAATGCGTCCGATATGCAAAGTAATTTTTTTTTCTCTTTTGCTTAGGCTCGAAATTAAACAAGTAAACAAAATAAGAATTTTTGGAAATTTATTACCTAAGGTGTGTTTAGGACAACGCAAAATCTAGACTCGGATTGAAGTCGCTGTCCTCCTAAGCGTCTATATCATGGGTGACAATAAACTAAAGATGAAATTAGCCATGTGCTTCTTGAACCCAAGTCGTTTAGCGGTTGAGCAACTAAAATCCAAGTCACTGGGGGGGGGGACAGCGGCTAAGAGGTCATTATTAGCTTGTGTTTGGATAAAATTATTACTGGTTTCGAAGGGGCAAGTCGCTTGGGGAGAGAGCGACATGGACTCAAATCATTCTCTCAATGAGTGACATGTTGCTAGGAAACACTTCAATCTCTCTCTTCCTAAGCGACTTTAACCTGAGCCGTAATCAGTTTATCTTGTTTATCTGCCATGTATACACTGGACTTAAAATACTAAGTTTGAGTAAGACTTTAGTTGGCTTTGTTTGACACACACAATTGTTTTCTGAAAGTATGACTAGATAGCTTAAGTAAAAAAACAAGTTAGACCCTTACCAAAGCACTAAGCCATTGATATAGGTGTTGTGATTTATACTAACACACAACAAAGCATAAACACACACTCCTAGCACAAAGCGAAGAAGGACTCAAGCACATAGAAGATTTGTATTCAGAAAACAAGGTTTTCAATCCATTTAACATAATCAGCCATTTTACATTACACAACATAATACAATTTTTGGACGTAAAAATATCATCTAATGGTCCAAAATGCACCACCAAAATGACAAGACAACAACCACCTTAGCTTGCCTCTTACACAAAACAAAAAACTAACTAAACTACAAAAGCATAGTCGATAGAGCTGCTCCGACTCATTTCCTGGCTCAAGGTCAATTAAGATTTTGTAAGATCTTGGAGAATGGACATGGCATCTTCAAACTTTTAAGTGAAAGGGTTAGGAAGACTTTCTGTGATACCCCCGCGATAGCGGAAAATAAACATACACAAAAACACGCGAAAATAGAGAGGTTGTTAAAACTTTTAACACAAACCACGCGGAGTATTAAACGTGAGTACGAATAAGTCTAAAAGTACTATAAGGAGGGAAAACTAAGTCCCTAAAAACAACAATAAAATCAAAAGATAGAGTCTAAGCGATTAGGTAATCATCAAAGTGTCAACGCTCGCTAGCTCACACATGTCTCACCCAAAACTAACACCGACTTCCACCTATTCATTCATTAAACGTGAATGTCACAGTCGGGGGGAGTAACTGGGGGTTCTCCCAGCCATATCACATGAAAGCAAAGGTAATTATATCATGTAAGCATACATCAACATACATATATAAATATCATGTCAATTTTAAAGAGAACATTACATATTAACAATATGAACATGTGAGAATTATCAACGACAGAACAATCATACAACAAAGTCATAAATAACAAAATATCAAAATAATTATCCATCATATGAATCAAACATACTCTCACGATAAATGAAAAGTACTAGCATCGGTACTGTGCAAGACATCAAGACTCTAGACTCTAATCGTCTCGGTAGGACTACGATAATAATACGATTCTGGTTAGACTCTCTGGACAAGGCATGTAACTGATTTGACATGTGTCTAGGCATGCGCACATCGAAGACTTGGCCGATAAAACGGAAGCCGATTACCTCATGTCCGGCAGAGCGAGCAACGGTAGAGGCAGAAAGAGAATAATTATACCAATCCCGGCAGTACGGCCAACGAGAAAGTTTGTCAAACAAAAGTCAGCAAGTACGCTACATGAAATGACACAACCTCGCAAGATTATATCATATGACGGTCGGGTCGATCAACGCTACGCGTTCACCTCCCAACAATGTCGTCATATTCCCACTAGCATATGTACAAGCACAAGAGAATGTACCCTCATCAATTCAATATCAAGTCCAACTAGTATAAGGGTAAAAACGAGAAACATCATCCAACAAACACAACTCAACCGACTATTCAAGACATACAAGACTAAAATGAGTGGAACATCCAAAACCGTCACTAAACATGTGAATAAGACATATAACATGTGATGTAACTCATTCATGAATACTTTACGACATTTCACTAAATTATAGTATAGACAATCAATAAATTCATCACTTACAAATCGTGTAAGAAAAGAAATGGAAATGAGGAACGGGGGGTTTCAACAGGTGTGGGCATCGGCGGCCGTCCCACCGGCTGGGCACCATGGACCAAGGTACAAAAATAACGAAGTTTACATGGACCTCCTAGTCGGCCAGCCCACCGGCGGCTAGTCCAGTGGCTGGGACACACGCCACCATCCAAACACAACACAAACTTACAGGAATCTCCAAGCCGGCCGGGCCACCAGAGGCTAGTCCACCGGCTGGGACACATGACCCATCGAAAACAACCTTCAACATAGACGGGGATTAAGATAAGTAGTCGATCGGGTCAGCACTGGATGGATTCGTAGATTGATTCGCTATTAGAGAAACTCTCTTTATGTTAGCTAGCAGGGGCAGGCTTTCCTCTAAGTCGATTGGAGATAGACAGGCTACTCCGGAATGTAAGGACGGACAATCGCTCGTTCAAATGTCCCTTAAAGACACAGTCGAGAAATGCCACGCAAATATGCTCATTTACTAATGGCTTATCATCCACGAGATTCCGAATGCGGGGACACCGGAATTTCGATGCTTAAGTCCCCTGTTGTCAAGGTACCGGGGCATAGAATAGATGCTAGGATATAAGAGGCATAGATTGAAACCACACACTATTTTAAGATAGTAGCTCGTTAACAGACTTCTTCCACTGAGATTAGTCCTGCGTGAAACCTCTTTCTCGCTCTGTCTTGCTGCTTTCATTTGTCGAACAACATAGATGGGGAGAACGAAGGACGCCACTCTTTCTCGGTACGATGGTTTTCATTTTTTTTGTTGGCCGGACTTCCAAGGTCGAATCTCGGTCGGAACATCGTCAATTCCACCGGCTTCTAGCAGCCAAGGAAGGGGCCGCCTTCTTTTCTGAACTGCCGCAAACAGCGCTGCCTGGACCTGCAGTTGCAACTTCCGTGCTTGCATTCTTAACAACTTCTTCCCTTGACTCGTGCTTCAGAGTTGCGACCATGGTCGCATCATGTATGAGAGCTTAAATCGGCGACTTGATCAGCTCATCAAAAGGCTTCCTCGTAGCTCCCCTCGAAATTTAATCCCCCTAGCTAAATTAAAATCTTTTTAATTTCGCTTTTAAAATTCTCTATGTAGTTCATACTCAAGGGAGGTAAAATATAATAAAAAGTGTGTACAAACACGAGAAGGTCTGGGTCGACCCGTTTGAACTTGTTGGGTTTCCGATTGGCCTATTTCTATAAAAAAACTTCCGGATCGGTGGTCGCGTTTGGCGGCATTTGTTGTTGCTTTCATTCTTTTTGGGCTGTGAAATGCAAATCAAAGTAAGCGACATCGAGAAGGGAAGACGAGAGAAAGCTTGATGAGGTAGCTGCAGAACTTTAAGATTGAAGAATGAGCTCTTTTGATGTCCCCATCTCTAAAGGGGCTTAAGCATTTCACTCGTTATGTCGTATCCCTCGAAGAGATATGCTCACTTCTTGGTGTAAACCCAGCGAAACTCTCGTCGTTGTTTGGTAATATATGGAAAATATTCTAGTTTGGTTTTCTTTAATTAGCTAATAAGATCTTTTCCTTGGGCTAAAATAACCCTCAAGCCTATTGCTTTTTTTATTGGGCCTCAACAAACATATAGACTACTTATAAGGCAACCAAACCCTATTTCCTAAGGTTTTCATCCTCATTTTTCAGATTTCTTATCCATCTTTCTTCCTCTAAAATCTGATTTTGTTTCCTCCATTGAAACCCACCTTAACCTCCTCCATTAAAACTCTCATTAAACCTTCATTTATTTATTAAGCAAATTTAGATCCGTTTGATGTTCTAGAATCCTCTCAGCTTACTCTTTCTTTCTAGGTAAGAAAATTTGGAGTCTTAGAACTTCTTTTAAACCCATTTTTCCAGAATTTCGTGACTTTTGTCTTACCTTGTTAATTGTCGTCAAAAGATTGGACTTGAGATATTTAGGTCAAGAAATCTGTAGATGTCAATGGATAGTTTAGGAATCGAATATTTGAAGTGCTAAAATGTAATGTAGATGAGTTACTCGATATTAATTTGTTTGAGTAGTTATTTGTCTTAGATATGAAGTTCATATGTTAAAGATAAAGCCTTTATGTGTTCTTGTCTTGCAATATGATCATTGGATGTTGAATGTATTGTTTGTGATTCATATGTTGTTATTTTATGTATTTTGTTATTATGCTTGTAAATATATTAATTTGGTGTTAAAATCCATGTTTATGTTTATCGTTATATGTTTATAATTATCAATACTAGTATGCTTATCATCCTTGATTTTTTACCTTTGATATGTTGTGATTCACATGATGGTTTTTTTGTTGTTTAAGACGAATTGGGGTTAGAATTGTCTTTGATTTGTGTATCTTATATGCCGTGCATAATAACAGTTATCCGTGTACCTACTCGACCGAGTAGCATGTCATACTCGGCCGAGTAAGACCCCACTCGACCGAGGAGTTAAGCCACTCGATCGAGTACGCCTGGGAAACCCTCTCTTCTCGCGTCTAGTCGACCTAGTAGGTGTCCTACTCGACCAAGTAGAGTCCAACTCGACCAAGTGACCCCCTTCACTCGATCGAGTGAGACGCTGAAACTTCTCAGCACTAACCGACTTTCGTGAATTGGCCATATATTCCTCGTTCCTTGATTTTGTTTAAGCGTGTGACCCATTGTTCAACCGTATTAGGATAAGCTACCACCTCCACTTGGATGTTTTGGATTTGGGTGTTTGAAGCTCCAGTTATGACCGTTTAAAGTTCACGCTTATTTTAAACAGACTCCAAACATGTATTTTTGGGATGGATTTATGTTTCTTATGGATTATACTTCTTAAACCTTGGCTAATGCTTATGTATTATGTACTGACTCGTGTTTGTCTTTGGAACATCTATATTATGTCTCATTCACACGTTTAATGATAGATTTAGATGTTTCACGCATATGTGTCTTGTATACTTAGGTAATCAATTGGATGTAATTTAACTCTCATTCCCTGTTTTTACCCTTATACTTGTTAGACTTGTTGTTGAAACGATGGGGGTTTATTACCATGTGCTTTTTGCATATGTTAGTGTAAATATGACAACGTTGTTGAGAAGCGGTCGCATTGCGTTGATCAACTCGGCCGTCGAATGTTGTATACATGCAAGGTGGTGTCATTTCATGTAGCGTAGTTGATTTTTTTATCTTGACTTGCTCTTTCGCGCCAATATACCGGATTAGGGTGACTGGACTCTTTCCGCCTCTTTTGTGCCGTTCTGCCGAATTCGGGTACTTGGCTTCCGTATTGTCGACCGAGTCTTGGATGCGAAACGTTTATCTCAAGTCGAATCGGTAAATGTTGAATGCGAAATGTCTTGTCTTGTAAAGTATCGATGCTAGTGAATTTTATTTACCGTGAGACTATTTTCGGATTTTTTGGATGATGGGATTCGTATTGCCTTTCGAGTCTATAATCATATCGATATTAGGAGTGAGATGTATGCCACCTGGTGTCCATAATATTTTTTAGATGTTTGTTTGGTGAGTCACATTATTAATTTTACTCAGATATCTCCATAAATCTAATATCTAATTCATCTCTTGCCATTTGCCCCATCATCATTAGCGTTCCTCTCTTTCAATTTCATACTTGATTATGCTCGTGTACTCCTTGGGATATATTATCAGTCCCTTGCCATTAGTTGCTTTCTCTTTCCTCTAGTGAAGTGGATATCTTGTTAGCTTGGCGTAACGAATGGGTGAAATGTATTTCTAGGATTCTGATCTTTAATATCAGCTTTTGGGTCGAGCACACTTCATTTTAGTATTTAATCATGGGAAATAGAGTTTAAACTTTAGAATGAACCCTAATGTTGGTAATATACCTTCTTGGTTGCTTTATATTTTCAAGCTTTATGTTGTAGTGCAATTTCAAGGTTCCAGTTGAATACTAGTTCGCTTTTGTCGACTATTATATTGGTTGCCTGGGAGATCTCTTGAGATTTTGGCGTCTCTAAATGTTGAATTCTAAAAGAGACTTTACTTTGCGGTAATTAGTATTGGCGACCATTATTTGAGGAATATTTTTAAAAGTGGAGATCGATGCATTTTGAGGTAAGATGATTCAGATGATTTGAATAGTTGTCTCATCTCCATGTACTTGGCAATATTTGTGGTTTCGAATTGGTAATTATTCTTGAGGTATTGTGGTTTGAGAATGAGTAATTTACTTATAAGCTTAAGATATTGAGAGTTGAGGTAATATGAATCGGAAGGTTAGAATGGTAAAATCATTCATCTTGTGGTTGGTAGTAGTTATAGTAGTTATGGTTTTCTAATTATTTGTGTTTGTGGTTTCAGTTATAGTTATGACTAGATTGGTGATGTTAAAGTGTAATAAAGACTTTTTATATCGATCAATGATTGTAGATCTTATCTTGTTGATAGATTTTAGTCGATGCTAGTAGTTGGATATAAGTTAGTTGGGTTAGTAGCTTTGACCTTGGGATTGTTAAGGATGTTTGTAGGAATTTAATGATTGGAAGTCGTTAAGGTGTAAATGAGGTGAGTTACATTATCTTGAGGACTTTTTAGTAGAGTTGGTGATGTCGAATTGAGGAAGTTCTTTGAATTGATGTGGCTATAAGATAAGTTTGATAAAATTGCCCGAGAAGTCGATCATGATGTCTTTGGTATTTGGAGTAGAGTGTTTAGCTTTTCCTTATTGCATTGGTTTTCCTCTTCTTTGGCCGTAAGCCTTATCGCTCAATCCTCTCTTATCCATCTTGATAAGCTTGCTTTCCGGAATAAAATTTATCTATGTTTATCATTCCTCTCTTGTTGTCCTTCTAATTGGCACTTTATCGAATTGTTACTTTAAGAATTCCGTCCTTCATTTCGCTCTTGCTCTTTTCGTTATGCTTTTGTTAGTATTTTATCTAGTCGTCGGTAAAAATTTATGTTAATGGACCTTATTGTCGACTCTATCGTGACATTTCTATCCCAAGAGTTCGATTTATTTCTGTATGTTAGCGTGACTGTGATTGGGAGGCTCAAGTTACTCTTATGTGTGTGTGTGTGCGCCAAGTTGTCTTAAGTTTATACTATGAGAAAATTTCCAAATTTCCGAATTTTTATATTTTATTTTAATATTTATCCTTTTATAGAAGTTTGGAAATGGATTTTTCCACTTTTATTATGTGAAAATGGATTTCTTTTGCTTTAACTTTTGGATTTTGCGTTTAGTTGGATGTTAGGACCCGTTATTGGAGAAGTCTAATAACTAATTCTGCGCTTATCATCGTATGATTTAATTTCGATGTTGTCTTCGATTTTAATTATTAGTGTTCTTGTGTGCACGACAAGAACTATTTCGTTCTACGGGAAGAGACTCGTACATTTGAAAATTCTTCTTAAACCTTTTTGCGAAAAACCTTGTTATTCAAACATCGTTCCTTATAAGTGTTTTGGATGCCGGTTTTGAAAACCGATTTTGTCCTTGTATTTTTTACTTTCTGCTTTCATGTTCTGAGGACGAAACTTTTTGAAGGTGGGGTGATTGTAACACCGACAATTTTAACGTAAGGGGTGATTTATTGTAATTGTTAAATTAATAAAACTCAAATTTACTTGGCATATTATTTATTTGATCTTATACTTTAAAAATCATGTTTTAGTTTTCTAAAATAAAATTGGTTTTTATTTGGTCTGGAAAGCCTCTTAAAAAGTCGTAGCATGTGTATGTGAGTGCAAAACCGAGTCTCAAGCCTAGTGTTATTGTTATTGTTATTGTGCCTCAACAAACCTATGGACCGCTTATAAGGCAAACAAGTCCTATTTCCTAGGGTTTCCATCCTCAATTTTTAGATTTCTTCTCCTTCTTCCTCCGTCTAAAATTGAAATTTTTTATCCATTAAAACCCACCTTGACCTCATGCATTACAACTCTCATAAAACATTCAATTTTCAACCAAATTTAGATCCGTTAGATGTTCCGGAATCCTCTCACCATTCTGTTTCTTTCCAGATACTCGATATTAATTTGTTTGAGTATTTAAGTGTCTTAGATTTGCAGTTCATATGTTAAAGATAGTCTTTAGGTGTTCTTATCTTGACAATATGATCATTGGATGTTGAATGAGTTGTTTCTGGTTCGTATGTTGTTATTTGTTGGATGTTGGTATTATGCTTGTTAATCTATCAAATTGGTGTTAAAATCATGTTTATGGTTATCATTAGACCTGTAAAATTATAACCCGACCGACCCGTTTTTCTAGCGTCAAGACCCGAAATTTCAACAGGTGACCCGTTTGACCTGATCCAGAAATGACCCGTTATTTTAGGATCCAAACCCGACCCGACCCGGAAGACCTGTTGGGTCGAAGGTAAATCAAGAATTTTATTAAAATTTTAATATTAATTTTTTATACTTAAAAAAATGCTTAACAAATTGTTATTTTTAGTACAAAAAAGTACAAACACAATTAGAAAATCAATTTTATATAACTTCTATAATACTTAATAATAAAATAATTATTAAAAAAACTTTATTTAAATAAATATGTCAATATAGTTAATGTAAACATTAAATATGATTAAAATATTAATTTTAAATATGTTTTGCATTTTTTTTAAAATATATTTTCGATATAAAACTGAGAAAAAAAGGCGTTGGAGACTATTTCATGACCCGTATATATACCATAATCCGACTCGTGACCTGTATGACCCAAACTGTATTTGACCTGACCTATATTCGACCTGACCCGTATTCTGACCCGATTGTATGACCTGACCAGGGACCCGACCCGCCCGACCCTTTTGTCAGGTCTAGTTATCATTATATGTTTATAATCATCAATACAAGTATGCTTATCATCCTTGATATTTTTTTAGCTTTGATATGTTGTGATTCACCTGATGGTTTTGTTATTGTTTAGAACAAATTCGGGTTAGAATCGTCTTTGGTTTGTGTATCGTATGATTTCGTTCCTAATAATTGATGTCGTTGTACCAACTCGACCGTGTAACAACCCGAAAAGTACCCAATTTTTCCTAGTGAAAATATTTACTAACACTTTTCAGTAGAACTTAAGTTTTAAAATAGAAATTTTAGTTCGGAGTCGTATTTTGAAATTCCGCGTTCGTATTTGGAATTTTTGAGGGATTTCATGAAAAGACCGTTTTTAGTCATCTTTGACTTTTCTTGACTTTTAAGTCGTCTTTGACTTTTCCTTGACTTTTAAAAGTCGTCATTGACTTTTTCTTGACTTTTAATTCGTTATAAACTTTTCTTGACTTTTAAGTCATTTTTGAATTTTCTCGACTTTTAAGTCGACTTTGACTTCCGTTGACTTTTCCCGACTCGCCTTGCAAGTTTGAAGACCGAAATTTTATTTAAAAAAATAATATTTTTGATTTATTTTTATTAAGATTTATTATGATTTATCATAATTTAATATAATTATTTTGAATTTATTCGGAATTTAAAGAATAACTTTTACGGTTTTTAACCGAACGTCATTTAACTATTCCCGACCCATCGTAAAGCGCGCAACAAAATCGAAACTCGACTTTGGCATGAGTCACGCGCCCATGTCATCGTTTTCCACTCACGTTAGATATTTTAATTCTTTTGATTAAATTAATAAGAATATCTAAGATATTTTCAACTTTATCGATCAGTTAACGAAAATTACGCAAATCGCTCAAAATCAGACCCGCTTTCTCTCCTATCCTCACGTTTTTTCTTCTCTCTTTGACCTTGAAATTTTCTTTCTTTTCATTACAATAACATAATATCTTGATATTTAATTCAATTAACTTAATATCTAATTAATTACGGTAATATAATTATTATACCGGGTCAATTCCATAACAACAATTTCAAAACCCAACTCACTATTTTGGCCTATATTTACACGGCACTCATCCACTCATTCCTACTCACAAACAACGTTTCATTTTTCAACAAATCAAATTAAGATCAAAATATCACTTTCTTTAATCGTTCTTGAGCGTTCTTCGCGTTCTTCATCCGTTCTTCATCGTTCTTGAGCAAAACCTTCATAACACCTTCATTTCTTAATTAAATCCGTCCTAACTTATATTTCTAGGACCTCCTCTTCGCTCCCCATCTTCAAGTACGTTTTATTTCCAATTCCGACAAAATCGTTTCAACACTTTAATTATGGGAATTCATATTTTAAGTTCTAATAATGTTTTTCTTGTCATTTCTTATAGGGGAAGATTTTGAAGACGAGTTTTGTGACTCGTATATTTTAGGAGAAGATTAGAAGACGGGTTTCTTATTTTCTTAGTTCTTATTATTTTGGCGCTACTTGATTTTAGCTAGCTAAGGTAACGATTCCGAGTTACTCGACGAATAATGTTACATATCTTTAGTTGTTGTTTATGATTTCCGGTTTTTGATTAGTAACATGATAAGTAATCCTTTTTATTATGTTGTATGGAATTTTCATGTTGTTTAGTGTTCTTGATGAATTTGGATGATCTATTTATAATCATGATTTAATATGCATGATGGTTGAATTGGATGTTAAAAATGGATGTTGTTAATTAAAATGATGTTAGGAGTAATTTGGGGTGGGGGTTGTGGTGGCCGTGGAAGTGGCCGGGTATGGTGGTTGGTGAACCGGCCGGTTCAGGCTGGTCAGACCGGTTCAGGCCGGTCCAGCCGGTCTGGGTTGGTCCTTGGTGGGTCCGGGTTTTGGTCTTTGGGTTGTGTCGATGGTTGATTGTTTAATTGTTGTTTTGACGAGTCTTAATTATGTTAAAGCATGCGGGAAATATTAGGAAAACGGTTTTAGTAAAGTTGGAAAAATAAACCAAAACAGCCCAAACAGGTCGTGGGGCCCATCCAGGCCCATGTGGGGTCCGGCCCAACTCAGCCCGTGGGTCCCACTTTGGGACTTGTGACGGTTTTTGAGTTATCGTCATTTTTATCGTGTTTTGTAATATTTAGCAAGTGGGAAATATTAATAAGTAAAATATTTAATTAAAAAGGTTTTTCATAAAATTATTATTTCTCACATGTTAGAAATTATAAGACGAGATCGTAGTTTAATTTGGTATCTTTAAGTCAAGCGGGGGTTTACGTAAGATTTAATAATTCACATGTTAGAAGTTTTATTAAAATAACATGTAATGAATATGTTGATTTTATGTCTAAGTCTATGTGGTAAAGACTCTGTTTCTAGCCGGTTTGACCAAACGGGTTTGGTCAAACTAAGATCTAGTCAGCCCCGTTTTGACTGATGACCCGTCGCGGGACTCGGGTCGGGGATTTGTCTTCAAGTAAGGTTGTATTTAATTAATGAATTAGCCTTAGTAGATATGAGGCGATATGATATTTGATTATTATTGATATGCAATTCGTCACATGATAGGATGTTTTTCCCGTGACTGTTTTATTATATGGTTGGTGTCGTGTTGACTAAGTACCCATAGAGAATTATGAGTATATGGCGTCTTGACCATTCTAATTCTAAATGAGTATCTTGGACCATGACATCGATAGGCAATACTATCTTTAACGAGCATATGGAGTTCACTGCTTGATAGCTTTTGTGTCACGGCCTGGGGGGCTTATACCCAAGTCGGGGCATGGCATCCTAAGAGTTCCTCTTTGGGAAGGGAGCCAGCTTAAGTACTAGCCATCTCTGCTTAGGGGGTCGCCTAGCAGAGTTTCTCATGTACGGTTATGTAATGAGACAGGGAATGGGTTAGCTGTTGTCGCTAGTCTGATCAGTCTAGGACTAGGATGTTTTCCTACCTTGTGGTATAGCCTCGAGTTGCAGAAGTCGACTATTGACTGGACTAAGAACTTATGCTTGTTTGTAGAAGTATGGGTCTTTCATGTTTGTATGATTCTATGAATCTTAGAAGGTGAGATTGCAAAGCCGGCTAAGGTTGATAGAGTTTGGATTACCGATTGTTAAATGATTCACATGATTACGTGTTGATTAGGGTTTGAGTGTATCACGGCCATGTTTCTGAGAGGAACCTCTGAGCTAGCATACCAGCTTCCCTACCTCGAGTTATAGTTTATTATCGGTTTCACATGATAGCTTCACATGCTAGGTTATTTGTTAGTTATCTGTTTCATAACATGAAAAGCATATTATATATGTTTAAGTTTTGTATTTTCCATATGCATTGCTTTTATGTTATTCATGTTTCATTAAACTCGACATTTCGTGGCTGGGAGGACTCGGAGTTACTCCCCACTGACTGTGGCTTCCGTGTTTATATTTAATGCGGTCGAACAGGTGGTGATGCATATTTGGGGTACATTGACGAGCTAGCGAGCGAATTATTTACCTTGGACCTATATTCGGTTCTTAGATTGTATATTATTATACACTCTTTTATTTCCGTATTTATACGGGAGATATGTCTCCCGTCTTGTATATTTCTTTTGTAGAATATTATTTCCGTATTGTAATGACCCTTTTTATTTTATGACACCTTCGTATATGTTTTATTATCTTTTATGTATTTAAATAATTTTTTTTCTTTCCGCACATTTGAGGGTGTCACAATGATTGATTAGGTTCACCTAATTTGAGCTTCTTGCTTTCGATATGATAAATTTCATTAACATTATCAAGAACATAAATGCCTCCAATAGAGATGGCTTTACCATAAAACACATCATTAAAATAAAACGAACAACTATTGTTCTTGATTACAAAAGAGAAACCCTCCGCGTCAAGTACGGAAATGGAGATAATGTTCTTAGTCAAGGAGGGTACAAAATAACAATTATTTAAATACAACTCAAGACCACTAGCTAAGGTTAATACATAAGTTCCTACGGAGACGGCGACAACTCTTGCTCCATTCCCCATTCGTAGGTCCACATCACCCTTGGCTAGTGCTCGCATGTCCTTCAGCCCCTGCAAGTGATTACAAAGGTGAGAACCACATCCAGTATCAAATACCCAAGTGGAAGTGCAAGCATAGTTAATATCTATCATATAGAGATAAGAGAGGATTATACCTGACGGTGTCACACATCCGTCCTTCTTATCCTTCAAATACTTGGGACAATTGCGTTTCCAATGTCCCTTGCCTTTACAATAAAAGCATTCGGCTTCGGCGTGCTTCTTACCCTTAGCCTTGGCATTGCTATACATAATAGCTTTGCCCTTTCCCTTTCCTTGCTTCTTAAATTGGGCCTTGGCTTTTCCTTTCCCCTTTTGAACCCCTAGCTTCAAGTTCTTCAATCTCATTGTAAGAACATCCCTTTGCTCACTCCCACTTGCTTCCATATCCCGTTCGACTTGGGTAAGGAGAGCATGGAGCTCGTGAAAGCTCTTATCCATGCCATGCATGTTATAGTTTGCCCTAGCTTGGGCAAACTTGGAAGGAAGTGAGTGAAGGATGCGGCCAACCGCTAGCTTCTTAGGAATCTTGACCCCAAGACGATCTAGAGTGTCAACATATTCCACCATCTTAAGCACATGTGGACCAACCTTTTGGCCCTTCTCTAGCTTGGCTTCAAAAAGCCGAGTCATAGCATTGTATTGGCGAATCTCGGGTGATTGAGAAAAAGCCAATGTCACCCTAGAGAATATCTCATATGCTCCAAGGGTGATGTATTGTTGCTTAAGGCTTGAGGACATCGACCAAATCAAGACCATCTTGACGTCGTTTGCTACCTTAAGGTATTCCTCATAGGCGACTTTGGCCGCATTAGTGGCTCTTGGGCCGGGTTCATTGGGAGGTGCCTCGGTCAAGTAGCGCAAAACGTTATCCGATAACGCCGCACTCTTGATCGTTTGCTCCCACTCGACGAAATTAGTTTCATCGTCTTTTAAGATGCATTTGTCCATAACGGACCTTAGCCATGAGTCTTTTCCTAGTTGAACGGTGTTGTTATTGTTTGCCATTGCGAATTATGAATAACTACAACAAAATTAGGAAATATTAAAATTCATTGTTTTAATCAATTTTACTTGTATAAACAATTTAAACAAGTCACTCATATAATGACCCCTCACGAAATTATATAAGCGATTCCGAGACCCGCATTTTAGACAAAAGAACATGTTATGCAACTTTTATGTAAAAGACGGTAAGTCAACTTTTGACTAATTCTACTCCTAGAACTCTCGGTCGACGGATTTCAACTAAACCCATCTCCTAGTCCCAAGATAACGCTTATCTTGTTGAGTCCAACCCAATTTAGGCGTGTGATCGTATCACCCTACTTACCCGAGGTAAAAAGGTCCACGTTGTGGTTGTCCTAATGAACACGGGGTTCATAGGTGCTTCAATTGGTAAGGCTAAATCTCAATTCCTTTTTAAGTTATGTGAGAGGTCTTGCCAATTTTAGTTATTAATTCCCTATAAGTGAACTAAGTCGGTGAATTTTGAATAACGTTGAATTGACAATCGATAAATAAAATGCATGTTGGTGATTTTGGCATGTGCGGAAAAATAAAGCAAGCAATCAAATTAAATCCTAGTATGGCCACCTAGCTAATCTAATTAACTAGATGATTACAAATCGGAAACCAACTCCTTGGTCCCTTGCCTCTTCATGGAACGCCTTCCAATATGGCACCGTCTTTTGGAACACCGACTTTGGGAATCACCGTCTTCACAATAAATAATTACAAAATACAAATGAATACATAGCAAATTCCTATTATACATTTGATCTATAAAATGAAATTATTAATTATTACAAAACGGCGATACGAAATCGCAATAAATTACAACCAAATCGGTATTCCCTTACATTACGGGTAATACCGATTAAAAATAATCTAGGCCATACTAGGTACAACTTGCAATAAAATAAATAAATGACATTCATTCATTCAACAACATAAATAAAAATGCTGTAAAATCATGCCAAAATCACCCTCAACACTTGTCATGTTCATTCTAGCTCGGTTTTACGAATTTTATCGATTTTATCTACTAAAAATCAATAATCAACACTTAAATCGTATTTAAGCTCAAACTAATTATCTAAACTGATTTAGAACTCAAAATTAGTCCCCACTAATTTTACTTGTTTTTAATTAGTTTGATTTGATCGCATTTGCTATTTAAAGAGGTTTAATCATAACTTTTATGAATTAAACCCAAAATAAAAATGAAAAATCATTAAAATTGAAACAAAAAATATTTGTACATACTGTAACACTTCCAGGAACCTCAATAACAAAAAACATTTGCCCAAAAAATTTGAAATGATTTTATGAACAAATAGCTTTATAAGAATCGGTTTTTATCAAATAAAAACCAACTAAAATAGTAAAATGATGAAAAAAATTTCAAATTTTACCAGGATGATATAAATAATATTTTAAAATGTAAAAAAAAATTTTAACTCCAGAAAGTCACGTTTCAATTTTAAGAACCAAATAAATCCTTTAAAATCGATTTTTATCCAATAAAAATCAATAGCCATGCAATACATGACCAAATGTCACGAAATTTTACATAAAATATGTACACCATGCATGTGAGATCATATTAAAAATTTGAGGCCAGATTCAATATGCAACTATTTTTAGTTAACTTTTAACATAAAACCGCATGTTAACTCGGTTATAAAGGCCATAAATCATAATAAATAGCAAATTAATTCATAAATTTACCAAATTTGACCACAAAAATTTTGAGGTCAGTAGGTATACATGCAAATCAGAAAATTTTGTGAAAACCATTTTTAACATAAATTTTCGATTTTACTCAAGTTATCGTATAACCCGATTTTAATGCTCAAAATCAACATGCATGCTACAAGCTAGCTCTGATACCACATGAAAGTTCATAGACCCGAATTAGACTCCTCTAATTAGTTACTAAATTACTTGTTAATTTAGTGTTTAATAAAGATCTATGTAACATGCATGCAAATTAAAATGCATAATAAAAAGTAAGAAGAAATTTCCTTACATTGGGAAATTTCGGTTTATATGGGCACAACAAGAAACACCTTTCTTGTTGTTCTTGTGCTAGAAAGAAATAGATGATCCTCCTTGTAATCTTCAAATTAGAAGACCTCCTTTAAGAAGCACCCAAGATAGAACCCAAACTAATCACTTAGTTTTTGACTAGAAAACACAAGTGATAAGATGAACTAATATTAGATTTTATTACTACTCTAGTAATAGGAAATATTAGTGTTTGAGAGGTTTTAGAGAGATGAGGATTTTAGTGAGATGTACATGCAAAATAAGAATGAACAAGTGAGTCAAAAATGAACAACAAAATTGTCCATTTAAGGACACTATGGTCCGGCCAAGAGAGCCCTTGGTGGCCCTTATTTTTGCTTAAAATAATCTCATGCAATTACTTTGAGTGTAGTAGTGAATAAGACCATGATCATGTGTCATAAACATGACATGATCACATGATGTAGTGTAATACAAGAAACAACAATCATCATGTTATACACTACCATATTTTCGGCACCCACTAGTGTCATGTGGTCTATTTTGATTTTTGATATTTGTCCCACAAATACTTATAATCATATGTTTAATTATCTTGTATAATTAAGGGTTAATTTGATCATATAACAATTATATGACTCAAATTAATAAATAATATACACTTAACTTTTAAGTGATATTATTTCATTATATCAATATATAATGGGTCCCACAATGCCTAGTTAGATTATTTTACAACTCCTTGTAAATATAATTAACTAATCACCTTTACCTCAAAGTATATGCATAACCTCAACTAATTTAATGAATTAACTATTAATCATTAAATTAAATCTTATTTAATCGTATTAAAATAAGACGTAAAATTTATTCAGTCAATTGTCGTATAATTGACTAATAAACTTATCCGGAATGAGTTCGTAACTCAATTTCCAATAAATAACTCTCGTAACTAAACATATATCAAATATATATATAAAGTACTAATTAATATGTATCGTATACAAATAATTAGATTTCTGTTTGGGTCTCATCCTATAGGTGTGACCGAAAGAGGTCAGTTGATTACCGCCGTCATACGACAATAACGTCTAACTCTAGTCAGCTGACCGTTATCGATTTACGTTAATCAAGTGACGTGGAGTATCAAAATACTAGTCATCCCACTAATATTCCAAAATGAGATTTATAATATAAATACACTATTGTGGAGGACACTTGCTCCAACACAAAATCCGTTTAAATCAATGTAAGGAACTATTTATTCTTCCTTTTTTGTTTTTTTTTGTTATGCATGCATAAGATCTAAATAGTTTAAGAGTAAACTATTTGTATTATGATATTAGAAATGTCTAATATTGAGTTTAAGAAACTTACAAGTGGTATCAGAGCCAAGGTTGTTGCATGCATAATCGATTTTTAGTTTTTTCGAGTTATTGTAACTTAAAGAAAACTAGTAATTTGTGTTTTATGAGATAAAATCACAAAGTTATTTGCATGTCTATATATTCTAGTCCTAATATGATTTTAGGTCATTTTGATGATTTATGGAAATTTATAGTGCTCAAATATGATTTTTAGTATTTTTATTACATTTTAATGAGTAAAATGATGTTTAAAATACTAAAAATAGTTAGACTTATCTTCTGACATTCAAATTTTTACAAAATATCACAAATGTATTTTACTTACTGTATGTTAAATTTCGTGTGAAGTGAACTTATTTCGTTTGATTTATGATTTTTATATGATAAAATGAAATACATAAAGGTCAAATGGTTAAAACTAATTCCGCTTTGAATCTGATTATGAAATTTTAGTATGTGGTCACATGCATGTTTTCTTGTTAGACCGGAAAATTGGAGACTAATGTGATTTGTCTAGCATGATTTATGAAGTTATAATGTAAAAATGGCATAAATAGTGACTAATTTAGCAAATATAGCTAAACTAAATTTCATGACAAGAGAAAAAAATTTCCTGGTTTCATTAATGTCCCACATTTCAGATATAAAGTTGAAAATTTAATATGATTAATTTTTGCATGCTTTATGTATTTTATTTGATAAAACCGATAAAGCGCAACCACTTTTCTCAAAAACCGATTCGAACTTTTTAACCATGATTTTTGACATTATGAGTGTCATGGAAATGTTCCAGAATGTACAAAAATTTAAAATTCAAAATTCAAAATTATTGTAATTAAATTTGGATTTATTTGATTAAAATATGATTTTAAAGTCTAATTATGAGCAATTATACAACAACAAGTTGAATTATTGTCAAAAAATTGAGTCAATGACTAATTGTTGAGGCCTAAATGAGTTGGGATAATTAACTTGGACTTAATTATGATTTAAGTATTGTTTGGTGATTTTAAAGTGTTATTATCACGCATTTCCGTAAAACCGGGTTATATTCGATATAAACCGTTAAATAGAGCGATTTGGCATTTAACATGAGCATTTTTTATACATATTATAATGCTGCATTTTTATTTATGAATGTCATATTTTAAATTTATGAATGTCATATTTTGCTTTATGTAATTTGGAATTATGTAATTTTATCTTAGTATGGACTTAGTTTTAATCGATATTGCCCGAAATGTAAGGGAATATTGATTCGGTTGTAATTTAATGTGATCTCGAATCACCTTTATTGTATTATTTTATTTTACAAATGTATAATAGGAAATTATTGTAATTTTATTATATATTTTGTAACTAATTGTAAAACCGGAGTTTCCCAAAGACGGTGCCATTCGGAAAGGAGTTCCGAGAGAGAGACGGTGACCTTGGGAGGCGTGCTTATGAAGTTCAAGGGACCAAAGGAGTTGGTTTCCAAACTTGTAATAGATTATATGATTTTCTATTCTAGGAAAGGCCATACTAGGAGTTTTATTTTATGCTTGCATTTTTATTTAATATGTTTGCATGCATTGCCAAATCGCCATAACATGACATGCATATTTATCGATAATTCAATCGTGTCAATTTAAATAATCGTTAATTCATCGATTTAGTTCACTTTAACATGATAGATTATAAATTGACATGACCTCTCATAATAAATAATTGAGATCAAGCCTTACCAAATGTAGAACCCATGAATCCCAATTTCGCAAGGAAGTAGGCTCGGCTCACCGGGGTGCTAAACTTGTTACGGTGGGTAAGTGGGGTAATAAATGTTATTATTTCGAAATTTGGATTGAGCTCAACGGAAGTATTCGCGACCGTAGCCGCATGTGTTCCGGGCTTAAGATAAATATTAAAGTAATATTATCGACCGAGAGTTCTAATGTAGAATCGATTAAAGAGTTAATCCACCGAATTATGTTAATAAGGGATGAATCGGCTTACCGTGCCCAAGTTGATATGAATTTGGATCTCGGAATCATTTATAATAGTTGGGTAGAGGTCACTATTTAAATGTTAAAACTTGTTTAAAATGTTTACAAGTATTTAAAATGATAAATGTTGACATTTCCTTTATGTCTTTAAAATTTGTAGTCATAATTGTTTATTCGCAATGGCAAATGCTAATTCGTCCACCACCACCTATGCTCCAATTCTCACGAATGTCTCATGGATTCGATCCTTCATGGATCGATGCAAGTTAGAAAAGAATGGCGCTAATTTTACCAATTGGGATATGCAACTCCGCTTGGCCGCGGCGGGTGACGACAGGTTTCGTTACCTTGCCAAGGCCTCTCCCACCGCACCTAATGAAAGGTCAACCGCCACGCAAGGCGAGCCTATGAAGCTAGTCACAAAGAGTCTGCCGCGATCAAAAACGTTTTGATCTTCTCGTTGGAGGCCGATCTTCAAGGGAGTGCCATAAAATGAGCACGGCCTATGAGATCTATGCCCAGCTTGTGACCATGTTTTTCACAAGCTCCTAGTATCTTACAATATAAGACGGCTTCCACATCATTCAACATGAACCTAAAAGAGGACCAAAAGTTAGCCCTCATGTACTCAAATTGATTGAGCATGTTGAGACTCTTAAATTGCAAGGGGTGACCATTCACGAACAACTCGTTATCGACCGAGTCTAACATTCCTTGGGGAAAATCAAAGCATATGTGAAGTTTAGGGTAAACTAAAATATGCATAACATGAAAAACCTCTATCTATGAATTGCACAAGATGCTTGTGCAAGCTAAGAGAGACATGAGACTAAATGTTAGCACCTCCAAGGATATAATAGCAAGGGGAAGTTCAAGAAAGCTGGTAGTAAAGGGAAGAAGCCCTCCACCTTCAAAGGAAAGGGAAAAAGCTATTGAGAAAAGCTCACCCAAACCTAAGAAAGGTGCCTTAACCGAGGACAAGTGCCATTATTGTAATGGCATAAGACATTGGAAGAGGAATTGCACTAAATATCTAGGAGATATCAAAACTGGGAAGATGTTTCAGTTGGTAATTTATCCCTATCGTTTATGTTATGATCTCAACTTTGGTATATAATTACGAGTTGTGATTCTTACCCTATTTAATTGTAATTAGGGCATCCAAGCAAGGATAAAGGCAAGGACAAGCAAGCCTAAGAAGGCTCTTCAATGGAAGCTAAGGTAGCTACCCATGATTGAAGACCTATGGAAGCTTAGTCTCATTTTGAATTGTCAAAATTTTGGGATGTATTTTGAGACATTGTTTTTAGAACTTTTTATAATTTCCTTGTTTGACATGGAAATTTGTTCAATTCCTTTTATTGACATTGGTTGTAATTGGATTTATTGACTTGGTTCTCAACCCAAGTCATTCGGTTTGTTGAAACTTTTAGTTCTAAAAACTTGTCATCATACTATACTTGCACAAATAACATGAATTGTATCGACTCAAATTAATCATTATAATAAAAGGCTAAGAATTCGATTCTCACTTTGAAAGATCAATTGCTAAGTCGAAATTGAGTTATTGAACTCAAAATAGGAAATCTACCAAACCAATTGGTCATACCACTTATAAAGAAAGTAAATGACATGAATATGAGTTCACCTCTTTAGCTCTTGTAGAACTAGTCTATGTTGAAGCTAAGATTCGATGTCTTTACAAAGAAGTCTTTAGTAGATCACTTAAGGTTATGTTATGATAATTCTACCTCCCTTACGAGTATGAGTACAAAATTGTTTGTGACTCATAAGGCTATCTTTAAAGAAAATAGTTGTATTTTTCTAAAGATAGAGTGGGAGAAAATAAGCCACAACGAAAAACCTAGTTAGGAACTAGTGAGTAAACCAAAAGAAAATGTTCTTAGGTTAGACTCAAGGCTAGTAAGGAGACCAAAAGAAAGCGTTCTTAGGTGAATCCTTAGACTAGTGACGTGACCAAAAGAAAATGTTCTTAAGATAATAAGATTATGATCTATGTAAGTGGAAGCACCTAGAAATTTTAAAATTTGACTTTCTAACATAAGAGACTTATGAAACTAAATGGAATCTATGCAAAGAAAATGTTTTAATTGGAAGTGTCCAATTATAGTTGCATGGATAGAACATGTAGACGTCTACAAAAGCTAAGTTAATGCGTAACTATGCTTAGATCCAAATCATCAATGAAATACCTCATAATAGGTGTGTACAAGATACACATCAAAACCACATGTCCAAATAGAGATTTGGAATAGGATGTGTACATGACACAAGACTATTATATGTATCTACCTAGAGGTTATGATGATCTTTTCTATTATAAGATATAAGAAGGGTTTCACTCGAATTGTCGAAAAGTCATGTATACATGAAATTCAGTGAGAGTTAAAGTCATGTATAGACATGAAGTTAAGTGAGAGTTTAAGTTATCATGTAAGGACATGAAGCTCAGTGGGAGAAATTGTTTTCCACGTGAATGACGTTTCACTCATTAAGAGTGACATATTCATATTACCTTTTTGAAAGGAGTGGTTGGATTTTAATGTTGGATGAAAGAGGGCAACATATATACTAAAATCAAAATCTATTGTGGAATAGAAGATTTTAGCTTGGCATTTAAAAGGTATCTTATATCGATAAGATCCTTAATCTATTCAACAAGTTAAATAGGTTGTTTATGTTGATAAAAGTGGGATCACTATGAAAGAGTCATAGTCATCCACTGAACCTAAGAATTGTTGATCACATGAGACCGATCATGTATGCCATTACATTCACATACCTAAATGAATTGTATGCTAGGAGCATGACAAGCCTAAAACAAAACAATCCACATGAGAGTCATTGGATAGCCTACGAGAACATCCGTAGAGTTCTCGAGGAGAACTAGGGTTACACTCTTATGTTTGGTAGAGAAAATTTGGATATATGGTAGTAGTTACACAACCCAAATTCCCAAACTTATAAAAGGATTTATCGAAATCCTAGGCGTACTTTTGTTATAAAAGAAGCGAATATCTAAAAGGATGATTGAAGAGTAAATCATTATAAATTCTACAAATAGAGACCTAGTACACTATGATGAGGATAAGGTGGTTTAAAAGGAACTAATGGTAGATCCTTTCACCTAAATACCTATCAGTTATCATAATAACGAGTGAGACCATCTTTCAAGTTAAAGAGCCCAACACTAGATAGAGATCTAGACATGTACATAAATGAATTCATGTTATTAGGAATAACGTTGGATGGAAGGAAAAGCAATTAACAAGGTTGGAATAAATGAATATATGGTATATTCATTACCCAAGCCTTTATTGCATTTAATAAGATTGTCATGCATTGTCATGGACGAAATAAACTTTAGATTATATGATATGAAGTAATAACATTGTGTTGATTGTTCATATATGATAATCACATTTATCGTTTGAGTTTCTAAAACTCGTCTTGTGCTTTGTTATATCCAAATGGGTTGTAGAGACAATTTTGAACCCCATTGAAGTGGACTGTATTAACATAGCATTCACCCATAGTCACTTATATGAGGTGACATCTCGAAGTGACTAGATTGTGGTGCGATTGATGGCAAGTTCAAGTGTCATAGGGTCATAAGGGATGACCAATCGATCACATAGACAGAATGTGAGGGACAATCTGTCGGGCAGTGACCGCTTATAGAATTCTGACAATTCTTGTAGCCTGGTCGTGGCAAGAGCTACTAGTATTCTTTTTTAGTCAATTCTTTGACTAAAGACTGTTCGCCTAAGGTGGCACAGTTTCAGAATGACTTTGATTTATGCTATACGACCTTCGTAACTGGGGTCAAATGAGCATATTTTGGGTCATGATGAGTTGTGGCTATTCGAAGGGAATAGTGCGATAAGAATTGTCCACCCCTTGTCAGGGTTGTTTTAAGTCTCAAGGCCACTCGAGGAGGAGTAAGCTGAAAATGCGTGGCCACGCTCGGAAGGTATCTATGGTAGATAATTCCGGTCAGAGAGTTACTCTCCAGATCGAGGAAACCACTCTTGATACGATCAAATGCAAGTACGGCCTGCAAGACACCTTGCATTGAGTGGGAGATATGTAATAGGACAAGAGAATTGGTGACGCACACTTGTCTTGGACAAGTGGGAGATTGTTGGAGTAAGTGTCCTCAACAATAGTGCGATCATATAATTAAATCTCGATAATAAGAATACAAAGGGATGATGAATATTATAGTCAACTGGTCAACATAAATCGGTAACGATTGGCTCAATTGAGTTTGACGTTACTGTCGTATGACGGTGGTGATCAGTTGATCTCTTGAGGTCACACCTAAAGGACAATCCCCAAATCATGCACATTAATTAATTGTATAGTGATACAAATTAATTAATCCCTTAATTTGAACAGTTTTAAAGTGAGAATTATATCTTATTGTAATATGATTAAATAAGATTCATTTTGGTAATTTAATTGTTATATTACTAAGAATGCATTATGTTTATGAAACATTTGAGATAAGTGAAATTGGTCGATTATAGTTACAAACTGTTCTAGATTATACTAACCAAATATGAGATGACCCATTTTATTTACATGTAATTATAAAATGTGACTTAAAATGTTAAGTCTAATTTATTTGTTATGAAATTGCATTTAAATTAGTTAAATGTACATTTATAAGCTTAATTACATGTTACATGTCACATGTCACACCTATGACAAATGACAAATTACAAAAAAAAAATGGACACCCATTTTAATGGGTGCACCGGTTTTTGAGTACTTAGGGTAGGTTTTGTGCATTATTTGTTGTTCTAATCAAGATTAAAACAACATCATTGCATACCTAATCCTATAGCTAGTCTACCTTCTTGTAAAGACAAAAAGGAAAAGCAAAGCCTTCCCCATGAGCATGGGTGGCCGGTCCATAGCTTGCATAAGAGGACTTGTTCCTCTTATTTTTACTCATTAATCTCATACATGCAAAAGTGTGTTTATCTCTCTTTATTCTTCTTTCTCACACTACAAAACTTAAGAAGTTTTTACCATAAACTTGAAATTCATTTTTCTTACTAGTAATATTTACTAAGTGTAGTAATTTGATTATTAGTTATTATTAAGGGATACTACAATATATACTAGTGTAGTATTTTGTAGTGAAAAAGGGGTTTGTCTTGGTGCAACTAATAGGAGTGTTCTTATTCTAAGAACTAGGATATCATCCATATATTTTGAGCTCAAGAACAAAGTAGGAAGGAGTCCTATTTTGTGCCCAAAATCCGTTTAAAACAATGTAAGGAACTATTTAGTCTTCCTTATTTGTTTTTTTCTTATGTATGCATAAGATCTAAATAGTTTAAGAGTAAACTATTTGTAATATGATATTAGAAATGTCTAATATTGAGTTTAAGAAACTTACAGCTTACTATGGTTACTATGGTTTGGTGATTCCGTTGGGAGACAGATCACACCCTGAGATCGCCCCCGTAGTTATCTCGCCACGTGGGGTATGTGCACATTAATGTTCCGGGTTTGTCTCGCTGCGGTGAGATGGAAGTTCGACGCCTATGGCTGGTAACCTGAGTCTACTGAGGTGTCCGCTGTGGTGGCCCTCCGGTTTCTCTTTTCCCTTGTGCTTATCTTGTGATTTGATTGGTATATGCAAATACTGACCCTCTACTGTTTTAAAAAACTGATGTGATCCATTAGGGGATGGTGAGCAGTTGATCGCAGGTAATCGATAGCGTTGCGTGGGATCGAGGATGGGATCACTGCGTCATGTCTTAGCTTCCGCCTAATGATTTGAGTCTTAAAACATTGTTATTTAATTATCAGTACATTATTATTATTGCGTTGGATTATTGGTCAGATGGTATGCCATCTGTTTTGGGATTCTGTATTGACATTTAAACATTGATTAATAAACATTGTTACTTTATTGCTTGTTTTGATATATACTACCTCGGGCAACCGAGATGGTAGCCCTCCCATGTGCTAAGGGGGTCTTGTAAGGTATCTGTGTTTATAGAGGTGTTATAGGATCCATGAAGAGCGATCCCCAGAGTCTATGGAGCCGGTTCCCACAACCGCTCCATATAAACAATCACACCAAACACCAATAAAAATTACAATAAAATCAATCATCTAAACTCCAATTAACATGTACAACCATACCACAATACATATCTATGAATCAATCACATATACATCAACTGATTTGGATTTACCTACCTTTTAGCATTCCAAGCAATCATCGCCAAATAGCAACCCAATTACACGAAGTACCAACGATGAGATCCAAATACTCAGCCAAGCATGCACATTCAACAAGTAAAGAAGAGAAATTGGCATTTCATCGAACACCTTGGATACATTAACAATAATAGTACAATCACTACAAGTTCTATCAATACTAGATTCATAAAATACTATCAACACTCAAATAGTAACCTACTACACCCCCCCCCATTTCTAGGTCAAACAACATCAATAATATCAATTACATCAATTTCTCCCAAAATATACTCTATCAACAATAATCTAGGTCAAGATAAGCATAAAAATCTAACCTTTACAATATATGATAATCTAACAACGCTAATCTCGTACTAATGGCTAATTAACCAAACCAATAAGAAACCCCGAAAGTTTGGGTTCATAAGACTAGAAAAGGGTAGATCCGAACTTAAACGATGAAAGGATGAAGGAGAAGGTGAACACTTGAATCCCATATAAATGTGTTCATGAGGATTTTAGAGAGAAGGGAGAAGATTTGGAGAGAGAATGAGGAAGATTGAATGAAATAAAAGAAAGGGTTTTGAGGGTTCTTAAACCCGTCTGACCGACAGTACTCGACCGAGTAACAAACCATTTGGTCAAGTCAGACCACTCGGTCGAGTAACAGCGTAATTCTCAGCAATGAACAATTTTGTACAAGAGTCATATCTCACTTATTTATTGGTTAATTTGGGCGTGCGACCTATCGTTGGAATCGTAAGGGAACAAGATATCACCTCCATTTGGAATCAATTCACTACCGTGTCTAGATCTCAAGTTATGACAATTGAAGATGACTTTTCTATAGACGAACATTATAACAACTCCACTAAGTCTAGGATATCTTATACTCGGTCCACTTTATAGTTATACCTCACTCCCGAGTAGACTCATAAAACTCGAGGATCCTCTCATGCATCACAGTATTCCTTTGCGGTCCCAAAATATCTGGGTATTACAGATGATGATGATGATTGACTTGTATGATTGTTGTTGTGATTGTTGCACCATGGAGTTTGGTGGTTGTTGTGAAGCAACTCGGAAGGTTGGCTTCACCCTCGGGATCGTTCCTCGTGGCTCCCGCTACACGATGGATGATGTGCACATTAAGGATATGGGTTTTATTCACTTTTGTGAGGGCACAGATGATCCATTGTGATACGGAGCCTATTAGGTGACCCGTAGGTGGGATAGTCATGGCATGACAGAGGTGACCCATTGGGAGACGGGGCCCAGATGTTCCGTGGTTTAGCCCAGACAATGGCAAAGGTGACCTGGGTTTATCACATGGCTATATTTACCTGGGATTGTTGAGATTGACGGTGGATTGTTGAGACTGATGGTGGTGTGGTGATGTGGCATGTGATGTTACTATTGTTGATGCATGCACCGATCTTGTATATGATTATTTTATGTTAACTGTGAACTGATCTTTGTAAGTTTAATAAATCTACCGTGATCCATTCGATATTTTTGGCGAATGGTGAGTAGTTGTCT
Organism: Heliosperma pusillum; assembly: GCA_022085475.1. NCBI lineage: Eukaryota > Viridiplantae > Streptophyta > Magnoliopsida > Caryophyllales > Caryophyllaceae > Heliosperma > Heliosperma pusillum. The sequence continues at coordinate 142,282 of JAIUZE010070157.1, forward strand.
AGTAGGTGTTTGACTTGATGATGATTATTTTTTAATACATGGTGGCAGGGTTGGACACGAACGACTTATCGAGTCTTAGCGATAGTAGTCGGGTCTTTAGACTATTTGTTAAGTCGTATTGTTAACTTGAATTAGATTGAATATTGAGTTCTATCTTTTGTCTTTTCACTAAATAAAATAACTTAACAGTCTTGTCTTGAGATTGACGACGTGATATGTACTACATCGGGAAACCGAGATGATGACATCTATATTTACCTTGACCTGGTAATTGAGGGTGTTAGAGAGTCAAATACTACCACATGGTTGTTATAAAGACAACTTTTGATATTTTCTAGATAACAAGTAGGGTAATTTGGTATGTATTTGACTCATTTTGAGGATAAGACAGATATTGTCCGTCTTAAATGAGAATTTGTGTAAACATTCGTCTCACCACTTATTAATCACTACTAACTTGTGTGACCTAATAAGATTAGTTTTATATAGTATTCCTTCCGTCCTTGTCATTTGTTGTCGTATTTCTTTTTTTAGTGTCGTAGTCATTTGTTTTCATTTTTATATTAGGAAGATTTTTAAGAGTACATACATAAATGTTCTTCTACTATTTCCTTGGTTTTTGTACCAAAAAGAAAAGACATCAAATGACCGGGACAGAGGGAACTAACATATTAATTTACAGATTATAATTGATCTGTAGCAAAACAGGTACGATCATCTTAATTTAAGTGACAATTTCTCACATTATTAAGTTGTAAAATTATTAAGTTGGTTAGAAAGTTTTAAAGAGAAGTAGAGGGTGGGTGCATTGAAACTTGAAAACAAAGGAAATATTAGTGAATAGAGAGGGAAGACAGTAGACAAATAGCCACAGTAATCGCTATTATTGGGAAACATAAAACCTTGCTGCCAGTCTCCTCTTCCCTTCTCCCTGCCATTATTAATATATCTCTATCTTAACTATTTATCCTTCCTTTTAATATTTAAAAAACAAAACGAAGATTCCCAAAAATGCTTCGTTGTTAATGAACATGTACTCACACTTTATATAAAAAACAACCCCAAAAACAAACTCTTATGTGATAGTACACTTACATGCACTTCCCCCTTTAAATAAAACCCCTGGCTCAGAACGCTGACGCACTCCCCACATTTCCACTCTCTCCTTTCATTAAATAAACATGCTACTACCGTCGAGTTATTATTTTAATCAAAGACAAATAAATGACGGGTAGAGGGTAGTAGACAAATATAGTGCTTGATTCAGATCAAGTGTGCGTTTGTATTTGCATTCTAGATCATAAGCTCCATTTTCTACTACTTGAACTATATATCTATCTCCTCTTCTTTGGGTATTGCAAGCTGTCCCCCCAATACGACGTCGTATTCAATGACCAGTGATATTAATGCAGTGACAGGTAAAACTTGTTTTTATCTACTGTTTTACTGCTACATTTTTATTTTGCATTATTTTTGTGTTCGATGGGTTTTGTTTTACTTTTGTTGTGATTATAAATGGTAATGTTGTGTACTATTTTGACTAGGGGTCGAATTTTTATGAGCATATATAGGACTAATTATCTATGATAGTGATTGATGAGATAAGACACATTTAACGTTTTTTTGGGTTTTGTTTGGTTTCTTTATATGTTGTGTCATTTCAACTAGAATAGGTTAAGTGTTGTAATGTCAAAATTAATTAAATCTCGACTTCAAATTTCATTTAATTAAATATCTCCACTCCTATGATTGACGAAGTTAGGTGTTCGATTCTTAGCTGCGACATAGTGCGATCATTTAAAGAGGATATCTACAAAACTACTTCGTATTGTATTGTATACGGAATAGTATTTATTAAAAAAACACTTTCTATAGCAAAGTTTAACAGTTATTTAAGGATCTAATAGCACATTTTACATGTATCTAAAGAGCTAGGATCATCTCCAATTTTTTTTGGAGGATTCGGAGGGCCATTATGGGATGGAGACTCGGAGAGGATAATAGATTTGTCTAGGATCAAGTATCGGTCACTAATTAGGTGATGAAAATGGAAAAAATAGAGTTGTAAGGTCAATACAACGACAAAGGTCGAGATTTGAAAATGATAATAATTAAACGAGTTGTAAGGTCAATACAACGACAAAGATCGAGATTTGAAATTGTGAGCAGTCGTTTATAGGACGCCAAACCTCTATTAACTTACTAGGTTCAAATCTCATCAGTATATATCCAACAAAGTACTGTCATTATAGAGATGAAAATTTCATAGAAAATGTTATTTCAAATATTTTTTTGAGGAGCTTGGTTGGATATTTGAAAAGGGTTCAACAGTAGAGTTAGTCAAACATTCAGAAGTATGGAGTTTAGTCAAATGATTGGATCTGAGTGCTGAGTTGTGATGATTGAATGATAAGTTAAGATTAGGATATTGGAAATTAGACAATAATTAAACTTTGGGGCCTTTTAGATTGCCTGCCTTTCGGCGTACTTAGATAGATTTCACAATGTTTACTTTTCTACTTTTACTTGAGACATCAAAATTGATGGATTTTGTTTTCCATTCAAGGTTCTTCAAACATATTGAAATAACTTCTCATTATCCAACATCTTAAAAACTCGTCTTGTCCTTAACAGTGAGATGATCGATTGTAACTCGGCCCTTCAATAGAGTGGTTGATGAATTGGGAGGATGGCGTACGTTCTTGTTGTTTCAAGGTTGTCTTAGATTATGAAATTTGTTCTTATACCTCTCTGCTTGACCTTCTCTTGAATTCGATATAAGCATTTAGGACGTTTTCCCCAGTTTAAAATGTTAGCTTTGTTTTCCTTATGGTTGAACTTTGCGGTGTAATACTAATATCAAGAAATTTATTATCTCCGCTTGGCTTCCTTGTGAATTTGATAAAAGCATTTTGGATGGTTCGCTCTATTTTAAAACGTAGCTTTCTTTCCCTCTTGGTTAACTTTGTTGTAATACTATTTAATGTTATCCGAACTCCTTATTCTCTTTGTTACGAGATGAATATTCAGTACAATCTTCAATTTTGTTCGTCATCCCATTTTATTACCCTCTGCATTTCCCTAATTGATCCTGTCCTTGAAGAAATGAAGATTATATAAGTCTAGCTTTAACTCTTCCTAGTTAAGAATTTTGGTAGACACGGAACAAACGATGAATCATTGTACATGTGAACTTGTTCTCCTATATTTCGCGTGCTAAAGACTTAAAGACCTACTCCATATATCGTGAAAATATTGCTTGTTTTTGGCCAAGTAGTGTCATGGTCCAGTATTTGAAAATGGGTGCATATAAAGTGCCACAGTTTGGTACTAAGACACGAAAACAGTAAAATCTAAGAGGTGAAAGTGTACAGTCCGTCACGCACGCACTCACTCACACGTAACATACTCGGAGAAGTTCCCTAATCTGTGTATGTTTAGACGCATAAAATCAGGCAGTAACTGCAATTAAATGCAAAGTTGTCCGTATGAAGTAAAGGGAGTGAATTGGTTAGAGAGGAAGGTAAAGTGAAAAGGCAAGAAAGCTAAAATAGGTAAAGGACATGAAGGCTATGTATAATACGGAGTACAATCCAAGAGTAAGTTAGACTTAAAACTGGGGGTGTTTCTTTGATGTTTGAACTCACGTTCCACTTGTCATATCACTTATTTTGGGTGAATGACCCACACCTCTCTACCACTACATATTTTCTTAGTTAGTCATAGGATTACGGTCTACTAGACTACTAGTTTAGGATACTCTTAAAACAGACTCTTTGTTTTGTTTTACCAATGATGTTTACCATTTGGTTTATTTATTTTCTAACTATATGTGTGATTGTGTTCTAATTGTCTATAACCTAGGTACCTCTCTTACTTTTTCTCTGTTTTTTATTTATTGCTTCATTATGTCATGCATGAATGTGAAAGAAGTTCATGAAACTAAGGTAGTACTCGGTATTAATTCAAAACGAGCCTAAGACATAATAGTTTGTAAATTTTGGAATCATTGTTATCAGGATTATGATTCGTTCCTATGATTCTACGATTCAGATCGCTTCACCCAATAAACAAAATTAAACAAATGATCAATACTTCGGAGTTTAATAAAGTAAATAACTCCATAGTTTTTCTTTAGACAATCATAGAAGTAAAGGTACGTACAATCTAGAGAGTATGTTATATTCCTTTACCAGGTCATAGGAGGGAGTACAAACTGCCAAAGTTGACCTGACTTGAATCACCCGTCATCTGAAAATGTCATCTGAAAATGACCCGAAAAGTGTGACCTGACGCGGAAGTGACCCATCCCAAAGTGACTCGATCGATAGACTTAAAATTAATTAGTTAAGCCAAAATCGTGACCTGAAATGACCCAAAGCGACCCCCAAAATAACCTGATCTAAAGTGATCTGACCCCAAAAGGACTCAATAAATTATGACCCAACGCGAATGAGCTATTTATGGAGTATATTGTTATAATGTTGACGATGGCATCATTGACTTTAGATCCTTAATGTCAAAGCAAACAGTTCTTGGAATAATCTGTTTCCTGCGCTTTAGGCTTACAAATTTTCATGTCAACTGGTCAGAAGCTTACAATAAGAATCATGGTAATGCATTTAAGATTATAAGACACAATGGATTTGTCTAACCTTGTGTTTTTATGTATAATACATGTTATAACTTTTTTTATTTTTTTTTTGCAGTGAATGCATTTTTAACATGATTTAGGCATACCATAAGGTGGGCGCATGTATTCTCATTTCTACTTTCTTTTCATTAATATGTACAACCAAGGTAAAATTTAAGGAGTGGTGGGGGTATTTTTATTTCCATGTACGAATAACAAACACAAAAATACCAACTCCAAACAAAATGTGTTGAGACAAAGTTCCTAACAAAAAGAAAACAACAGAGCATTAACCCCTTAGAGTTTAATGCCTTTTTTCAGGCGGTAGCTAGCCTTAAACTGTACTCCTCAAAATGCAAGAGAATCCACCTCGAGCACCGTGCAAAATCCGAACCCGAAAAGACTCCAGATCCAAGAGTGATCAACCAAGAAGAAGGAACAATCGATTTACATTTGAAGAATCAACAGATACAATCGACTGCTCGGGTGAGCATTGTCGGTCTTGTGCAGTGTCCCTAATGGCCGACTGTGTGGCAGTATGTTGTTGCCCTTTGGCACTTGTTAGTTTACTCGCTCTCGCCTTTGTCAAGGTACCGTACCTTGCAGGTCGAAGGTGTTGGCGAAAGAGGAAGAAGAAAAGAAAATGCAAGAAAATCGAGGCTGCCAGTATTGAACACGATATGGTAATAACTCGTAAGGATGTAAGTCGTATTTCCGGAGACATTGTATTTGAATTTGGAGAAGCGGACGCTGTAGAGGAAAGAAAGAGCTTTTGTGCAGCATTTGAAGCTGATAAAGTTCTAATGGAGTTATATCAGGTTGGTCATTTGGGTTTTGGGAGGGTATCCTTCACTGGAATTCATTCTTTTGGTGAAGGAAATTAAAGACATTTTTCAAACTTTTTAGTAGTTACCAAATTACAGTACAAAGATCTGTTTTTTGTTGTTTCACTCAAGGTGAAAAACATTCTGGTATTTTTCACCTGTGGAATATCAGTAACAAGTAACAACTGGTACATGTTTCTATCCATATTGACTTGTTTTCTGGTGTATGGGACCAGTCACTGGGGTTTTAGAGTTTGGTGTTTTTGGCTCATGAGTTTATACGCTTAGGGGTTGGTTGATTAGGGAGGGAAGCTTTGTAATGTTCATAAGTGTATTTTGCTATGAATCTTATCTTTATGATTATGATAATCTTATATATCTATATATAAAGCTGGGTTGAGAACATGTGGATTTGATATGTGGCATTAATTTTATTATTTTTTAAATTTACATACAATAATGAGTACATATTCAACAATGTCAATGTACAATCCCCAAGATAATAGATATGGAAGATAGTACATCTGCATTATACACCCGTGCATGCATTCTAGACATAGGTAGTACATGTAAGAATAATTATATTAATATTATTTAATTCTCTATTGTGTGGACCTAATTACTGATATTAGTTGCCTTAATTAAATAATGGTTAAATATATTGTTTCGGGTTTTTATTAGGAGTCCTAGTTTAAGTAGATTATGGTTAATAGTTACAGGCTATTAACATAACTGACTACTTATTCCATAAAGCCCCTCCTGCCACCTCTCTATATAAGTACACCTGTTTGTGCTTTAACCTAATTCATTCATATCAGCAACACACAGAAAGGAAGTGAATTAGAGAATAAGGAAGGCAGGAGAAGGCAAAGCTATAAGGGTTTTATTCTTTTATCTTTCTCAAGTAATTATATTATCAGATCTAATGCATACATCACGTAAGTACCTTTCAGTAATTATTGCTTTAATCAAGATCCTATAATTTGTGTTTACATGTGGTATCAGAGCATGGTTGTGATTATAGTTGTAATTCTGATTAATGTTCTAATTATGTTTTTATGAATGAATTTAATGTTTTAATCATGATGTTGTAACATTCATTCATAATTGATTGTATACCCTTATGATAGATATTGTATCCTTATACCATAATCGTTTCCGCTGCCCTAATCGAATTATTTCGTTTATATATGATTTATGATGATTATTGTATGATTTATGATGAATTTCTGTTCTGCCTAATTCGATTTGAATGATTATTATGTTTATTATGCGTATCAATGCCGTCTGATTTCTAACCTACTCGATCGAGCTAATGCTCACTCGATCGAGGCGGTTTGTTTATGCTTCTGCTCGATCGAGCTAACTGCTTACTCGATCGAGTCTTTCCTGCTTTGCTTCTGCTCGATCGAGCTAACTGCCTACTCGATCGAGTCTCTTCTGATTTGCTTCTGCTCGATCGAGATGATGGTGTACTCGATCGAGTGGTTCTCTTTTGCCTTGTTCTCGATCGTGCTAAAGTCTTTCTCGATCGAGATGCCTTGTTTAATAATGATGTTGCTCGATCGAGCTAATGTTCTACTCGATCAAGCCCTTATGCTTATAATTCTGATCGATCGAGCTAATGTTCTACTCGATCGAGCCCTTATATTTTAATTCTGCTCGATCAAGCTAATGTTCTACTCGATCGAGCCCTTATGATTTTGATCCTGCTCGATCGAGCTATTGTTTACTCGATCGAGGGGTCTTGTTTTGCCTTGTACTCGATCGAGCTAAAGCTGTACTCGATCGAGGGGTTCTTCTTTGTTTTCTTCTCGATCGAGCTAAAGTTGTTCTCGATCGAGGTGTTTAAGTTTATTTTCTACTCGATCGAGCTGATGTTTTACTCGGTCGAGGTCTTCCCGTGCTGTTTCGATACTTATTCTTTGTTTTCATTGTATGCTCGTATAATATTATGCTATTATGCTTAAAGGAGACCTTCGCATTATGACGAGTTGAAATTCACCACAGTGATTTCATCTCGTACGCGATCAGATCTCATAATGTAATTAAATTGGGCATTCACATTATGGTTGATGTTCACCACAGTGGACTCAAATTATGCAGTGAATATCCGACTAAGCATACATTTTTATTAAAAGTTAATTATATCTTATGTATTGATTAAAGGAGACATTCGCATTATGACAAGTTGGAATTCACCACAGTGATTTCATCTCGTACGCAATCAGATCTCTTAATGTAATTAAATTGGGCATTCACATTATGTTGATGTTCACCACAGTGGACTCAAATTATGCAGTGAATATCCGACTAAACATACATTCTTATTGAATATTAATTATATCTTAAGTATTGATTAAAGGAGACATTCGCATTATGACAAGTTGGAATTCACCACAGTGATTTCATCTCGTACGCGATCAGATCTCTTAATGTAATTAAATTGGGCATTCACATTATGTTGATGTTCACCACAGTGGACTCAAATTATGCAGTGAATATCCGACTAAACATACATTCTTATTGAATATTAATTATATCTTAAGTATTGATTAAAGGAGACATCCGCATTATGACGTGTTGAAATTCACCACAGTGAATTCATCTCGTACGCGATAAGATCTCATAATGTATTTAAATTGGGCATTCACATTATGTTGATGTTCACCACAGTGGACTCAAATTATGCAGTGAATATCCGACTAAGCATCTAATGGGGTGAAATAACTCGTATTAAGGTTTTACCCACAGGTAACCTAACATTAAAGTAAAACACCCAATAAAGAGAGTATTCTTGATTATGTAATTAAGCGTGCGTAGGTTGTCCACAGATACTACACATCGCCTAATGAATGTTTATAAGTTACTCATTTAAGTTTCAAGTCTTAGTCATAATTGCTATTGTGTGATAAACTCAAAGCCTAATGTTCTGAGCATTATTCATAATGCAGTACCGTGCAAAGCTCTCTCAATAACATGACAGTCTTTGCTTAAAGTTCTTACGAATTACCACTGCACTAAACATTAAGTCCTCCATTTCGGAGATAGGCTGTACTACAGCCAGTAAGTACATGGAAATCATTAAGGAACGCTTTCAGACTACCGAGAAAGCGGTAGCTGGAAGGCTTATGTCTGAACTTATCCCCAGGCACATCATGTGCATCATGTAAGCGGGAAATCTAAAGGTAAGTTTAGAAACAGAAAGGGCATTAAGTTAAGCCCTTCTGATAAACCGTCTGCAACTGGCATAAAGAAGGAAATTAAGAAGCAGTAAAGTTGTCTTTTCTGTAGGAAACCTGGGCACTTTCAGCAAGACTGCATAAAGCGTGAGAATTGATTCGAAAAGAAGGATAAGCTTTTGGCTTTAGTATGTTTCGAATCAAATTATGATGAAATTCCCTCTAATACATGGTGGCTAGATACAGGCTCTAATGAAAGTTCCTTCTTCTTGTGGCATAAACGTTTGACCCATATTTCAAGAGAAATAATGAACATATTAGTTAAAAACAATATGTTACCTTCTCTTGATTTTACGGATTTTGGGACGTGTGTGGAATGCATTAAAGGTAAGCAAACCAAACACACCAAGAAAGGGTCCACAAGAAGCACTACGTTATTAGAAATCATACATACAGACATTTGTGGTCCATTTGATGTTCCCTCCATGAGCGGAGAGAAATATTTCATCACATTTATCGATGATTATTCACGTTATTGTTATCTTTACCTTTTGCATGAAAGATCTCAATCAGTAAACGCTTTAGAGGTTTACATTAAGGAGGTGGAAAGGCAATTGGGAAAGAAAGTGAAAATCATAAGGTTAGATAGAGGTGGTGAATATTATGGCAAATATGATGAATCAGGACAACATCCTGGTCCCTTTGAAAAACTCCATGAAAGTTTGGGTATTGTCCCTCAGTACACAACTTCTGGTTCTCCATGGATGAATGGTGTAGCTGAGAGGCGTAATAGAACCCTATTAGAGGCTGTAAGGACAATGATGAGTAATACCAACTTACCCATGAAGTTGTGGATGCATGCCCTTATGACTCCTGTGTATGTTGGAAACCGGGTTCCCAGTAAGGCAGTTTCAAAGACACAATTTGAACTGTGGAAAGGGTGGAAACCGAGTCTTCAACATTTGCATATATGGGGATGCCCAGCAGAGGCACGCATTTATAATCCACATGAAAGGAAACTCGATCAAAGAACCATTAGTGGGTTCTTTATCGGTTATCCAGAAAAGTCTAAAGGGTATAGGTTTTACTGTCCTACACACAGAACAAGAATTGTAGAAACCGGAAATGCCAAATTCCTTGAGAATGGCGAAGTTAGTGGGAGTGATCAGGTAAGGGATGTCATAGTCAATGAAGTTAGGGTGGCAATTCCAGCTTCCTTGCCCCCAATTTCAATTGATGATGTTCCACATAATGATAATGTTGACCCAGTCAATATTGTGGAACCTAACGTTGATGACCCTCCACTCCCGAATGATAACATTGCCACTGAAGTTGTTGATACAACCCCTGAAATAGTATTAAGAAGGTCCACAAGACCTAGAAAGCCAACTACTTCAGATGACTATGTGTATCTACAACAATGTGAATTTGACATTAGTATTGATAATGATCCGGTTACGTTTTCACAAGCTATGAATTGTAATGATTCCGATAAATGGATTAATGCCATGAAAGAAGAAATGGAGTCTATGGCTAAGAATGAGGTCTGGGAGTTGGTCAATTTACCAGTAGGTCATAAGGCTGTCGGCTGCAAGTGGGTCTTTAAGACCAAGCGCGACTCCTCAGGTAATATTGAACGACATAAAGCCAGACTGGTAGCTAAAGGCTTTAATCAGAAAGAAGGCATTGATTATAATGAAACCTTCTCTCCATTTTCTAAGAAGGATTCATTACGGATCATTTTAGCTTTTGTAGCTCATTTTGATTTAGAGCTACATCAAATGGATGTGAAAACGACATTCTTGAATGGGAGTTTGGAAGAAGAAGTCTACATGGCTCAGCCTGAAGGCTTCATTATTGATGACAAAGAGGACAAGGTCTGTATATTAAAGAAGTCCATTTATGGACTTAAGCCAGCTTCTCAACAATGGTATATTAAGTTCCATAATACCATTACCTCCTTTGGGTCTCAAGAAAACACTGTTGATCAGTGTATATACCTGAAGATCAGTGGGAGTAAGTTTGCATTTTTGGTTCTATATGTCGATGACATACTTATAGCAAGCAGTGATTTGGGACTATTACGTCAAACTAAAGATTTCCTATCAAACAACTTTGAGATGAAAGATATGGGAGAGGCGTCCTATGTGATCCGGGTGGAAATATCTCGAGACAGATCACAAAGGACATTAGGGTTGTCTCAGAAAGTCTATATCAGTAAAGTCTTAGAAAGATTCAACATGGTAAAATGTAATCCCAATGATGTTCCTATTCAGAAAGGGGATAAGTTCAACTTAAGTATGTATTCTAAGATTGAGCTAGAACGAAATACCATGAAAAACTTTCCTTATGCATCTCTGGTTGGAAGCTTAATGTATGCGCAGGTCTGTACAAGACCTGACATAAGTTTTGCAGTAGGTATGTTGGGTCGATATCAGTCCAATCCTGAAATGGGTTATTGGATATGCTGACTCAGATTTTGGAGGATGCGTGGACTCAAGGAAAAGCACTTTTGGTTATGTGTTTGTTTTAGCTGGGGGAGCAATCTCCTGGAAAAGTGCTAAACAAACAATTATTGCCTCATCCACTATGGAAGTTGAATTTGTAGCGTGCTTTGAGGCTACTATTCAAGCTTTATGGTTGCGGAATTCTCCTTCAGGGCTTAGCATTATGCATTATGATGCAAGGCCGTTGAGAATTTATTGTGATGATACCGCATCGATCTTCTTTTCGAAGAATGACAAGTATTCTAAAGGAATAAAGCACATGGAAATGAAATACTTGTCAGTTAAGGAGAAAGTTCGGAAAAACACTGTGTCAATTGAGCACATTATGACTAGTGCTAATATAGCAGATCCTTTAACTAAGGGATTACCTCCAAAGACATTTATGAAGCATGCTATTGATATTGGTCTGGAGGATAATCATTAAGGCTTTTTCGTTTATGTTTGGATCATGCTAGTGCTTTGTAATAATGACACTTATGTTTTGATTAATCGACTTATGTTTTATTATGATGATGATTTCCGAACACTTTTCTGTATCGTATTATTGTTATTGTATACATTATTGTTGCACGATTAACAGAATTAGTCCTTTTCCTCAAGGACATTATTTGGGGATTATGTTTGCTCCTTGTACAGACTGATTATTCTAAGTGATTGGTCCGTAGTACATGGAAGGACCACTTCTCTTTTATAGTAGTGTCTCCGCCATGACTCAACCAGTTGTTCAGGGATAATCAGGGTAATTAAGATAAACCCATTATGTGTTTATTTAACCGTCTACGCGCCTTATGTTATAATTAAGTGTGACATTATGTTTTAATCAGTAATATGGTCCAAGTGGGAGAATGTAAGAATTATTATATTAATATTATTTAATTCTCTATTGTGTGGACCTAATTACTGATATTAGTTGCCTTAATTAAATAATGGTTAAATATATTGTTTCGGGTTTTTATTAGGAGTCCTAGTTTAAGTAGATTATGGTAAATAGTTACAGGCTATTTACATAACTGACTACTTATTCCATAAAGCCCCTCCTGCCACCTCTATATATAAGTACACCTGTTTGTGCTTTAACCTAATTCATTCATATCACCAACACACAAGAAAGAAAGTGAATTAGAGAATTAAGGAAGGTAGGAGAAGGCAAAGCAATAAGGGTTTATTATTTATCTTTCTCAAGTAACTTTATTATCAGATCTGATGGCTGCACCACGTAAGTATCTTTCAGTAATTATCGCTTTAATCAAGATTCTATAATTTATGTTTACAGTACAGACACTTCTCCTAACCAGCCGTCCCGTGTTAGATATCGTGTCCGACATACGGACACCTATAAATAAGGAATGGGAGGTCAAAAGACTAAAAGAGATTGATTAGAAGATAAATTTGGGTGGAAAATGAGAATAAATTATAATCAAAGTCAAAATTTACCTAAACTATATACATTTAATATCAAATACTAATACAAAAATAAAATCATACGTTATTTATAACTATAAATATATATTTAATTAAATTTGAATAACGTATTACGTGTCCGTGTCCGTGTCTGTGTCCGTGTCCGTGTCCGTGTCCGTGTCCGTGTCCGTGTCCGTGTCCGTTCTGGTACTACCTAATTCTACACATACATAAATCTATATTACCAACTTCCAAAATACATAGATACGATCTGTATTCAAATTCAAATCAACGAGAATTCAAAGCCGAAGAAAAGAATCTCCAAGACGCAGTGTTTATTTTTACTCAAGTAAATTTCCATCGTTCTCGTGACGTGAGTGTTTGTTGTTGTAAGTAGTCTTCCGAAGCACAGATATTGAAGAAAAGAAAAGAATTGGCATCCTCAACAGCTCTGTGAAGAAACCACGTGTTTTAAGTACCCCTACCCCTTTTTCAAGTTTTTGTAACAATAAGGTAGTATTAGCATTTGACTTAGGAAGTCAACTATGCTATGTGTAAGCTACTTTTAACTTTACCGATGCCAAAAAAAAAGAAATTTCAAATAACAAACATCATGTTCTTTAACAAGATTAAGAGTATTCAAAGACATAATTTGAGTGCTTTGTACACAATCAATGTTCAAATCACTTCTCTTCATACACTCCCTATAAATATAGAATTGATAAGACAATATTTACTTATATTTATAACCCTTATTTATATACTCCGTATTTGTTATGGTCCTCCGTCACATTATTTACGTTAATTGTTATTGATTTGTGCGTTTCGGGATTTAATCCTAGAATACTAGTTGTATTGTTAAAATGATTACCTTTTGTGTGATTTGGATTAACAGGTTAGAAACGGTAGAAATATGCCATCCAATGCCATAAGTATCACGTGGGCCAAGTCAAAAGGGCAAACTGAAGAAGACCAGTAGACTAATGTCATTCCGGCTAGAAAATGAATTAAAGATGTGATTATGTACATGTCCAGCCCAATGAAGCATGGCCCAAGAAAATAAGTGGTGGAAATTAATAAGCAAATACACAAGCTTAAGAAAATGAAAGAGGAACTTAACTAAAGAATACAAATTCTCATTTAAGACGGACACTATTCATTTTAAATTTAAGACAAGTATAAATACCCGATTCCTCCATCAGAATACAAGTGGTGGATAACCATATATTTTATAGAAATTGGAGCGAAATAGAGTGACGATCTTAGACCTATTTGGGTCGTGAGAGCAGTAGGAGAGTACTCGGGTGGAGTCTTAGCACACGAACGAGTAAGGGTGAATTTGGGTGCGGTTTCGAGGTGCGACATCCGAAGTTCCGACTACAAGTTCCGGGCAGAAATTAAGTTCTCTCTACCACTCTTGTATCTAATTTAAGGTTTATTTTCGTTGATTAACTTTAGTATTGAAAACCTTTGGTTGTTTATGATTACGCTTTCAGTTATTTGTATCAAATATTTTGCTCGTATTTATTGAAAGTTGCAATTTCAATTTATAATTTGTTATCTTATTATGGGTTGAGATTATTAACTATGCTAATTATGTGATTCTAGCTTAGTTCGGGTCATATAATACGAGTAGCAACTAGCTTTAATTAATCTATGTGAAGTGGGGTTAGTTTAGGTTAGGAGTAAAATTTGGTCAGTTAATCAATTAGGTAATGATGACACTTAATGGTTAATTGGGTTAATGATGTCTTCTTGGTTCAATAATGCTACCAATCCGGTCTTTAGCAGGATGTGACAAACTTGCATTGATTGGTTAGTTTATAATCGGTTTAGGCTTAATTCAGGTCGGTTGTAATCTAAGAGAAGATAGGGAGTTCTTGTTAGCTTGGATTCCGCAGTTAATCTATAAATATATTGGAGATTGGACGTAGTCAGTGATCGGTTGACAATCTAAATTACCAGTAGAATATGAGCTTAATGGGGTATTCGATTTCGCTTATAATATTAGGACACAAGAATTAGTTAGATTATTAGTATAGTTACTTAAATCACAATGAAACAACCCCCTCCTTCTCGTAAACATGTTAATAGCTGTGAATATGTAAATAAATGGTATATATGTAAGTTAGTTGATAAATATTACTAAGTAGTTAATTAGTTTTTCCAGTCTCTTCGCGGGATCGACCCTACTTATCCTTTACTATGTTTATATTTTTGAGGTTAAGATATGTATTTATAAATTACTAATTTGAATGCGCAAACAACACGTATCAAGAACTCTTGTCTCCTCACAACAGAGCACGAAGTAGTAAAATTTAGTTGCTTCTTCCTACAATCATAAGAAATCCATACAAAAATAAGAGAAACAAAAAGTATATTTCTTTTTCATTTTGCTATGTTTACGATATAATGACTAGATTGCAAGGTCTGCATTACTCGCCAAACTTGAAAGATATGGTAGACTAAAATTAGTAAAACAAAAATTTTAAGGATGACATCAAGGTGAAAGGTCAAACACTTTCATATAGTCATAGGGTGTTATGTCGAGCTGAGGCATGGATGACCTTGAATTTGTTTGGTTGCAAATCCTCAGTTGGTTTAAGAAGCTAACTTTTTTTTATTGCAACCCCCCTATTTACTCGGCTAAGGTAAATAAGGATGGTACTATCTTGGTTTTCCAAGTTAGTACATATCACGTCGTCAATCCCAAAACAATTAAGATATTTATTAAGTGAAATGATAAAAGATACAATCCACTACTCAAGCTATTACAAGTCAGCAAAATTTCCCAACAAATACTCTAAAGACTCAACCACTAACACTAAGACTCGATAAGTCATCTGTATCAATGACCGCATTTACGAATCCAACAAGAATTATCATCAAGCCGAAACACCTGCTAGACAAGTACTCATCATACGCTGAAAATATAATATGCAATGGATCATGGTAGATTCAAAAACATACAAACAAAGGTCAGTTCACATGTACACAATCAACATCAAATGCAATCACAATATCATCGTCATACATATACGGTGTCATCGAGTACCACACCCCAGTGCAATCAAGTAGTGCACCAAACCACTAATCACAAAAGATAAGAAAGAGTCACTAATTATATTATTGCGAAGTTGCAATTTTTTTTATATTTTGGATTGGATTAAATGAATAGGTAGGTTTTTGTGATTTGATATGGTTTCACCAAGTATACAAAGCCACCAAGAGTAAAATTCGTCAAGAAGACATCACATCAGAAGAGGTGGACAAGTGGAAATATAAAATTCACCCTTGAACGCCTCATGACACAAAATTGGACTATACACATGGCCAAAATGTTGTTTCAAGTGTTAAAATCCATTCTTAACACAAAAGTTGAATATTGAGGATACTCGGCTGAATAAGAGTGTTACTCGGTCGTGTAGGCTAGCTACTTGGTCGAGTTGGTGTTCACTCGACCGAGGGGACTATCTAGAGGGGACCATGTCCGTTGCACTCAGTCGAGTTTATGCAAACTCGGTCGAGTGAGTCTCATTCAACCGAGTGCCCATTTTAATCGGTCGAGTTATCGTCGTGTCCGCAGCTATTTTGTGTCTGATTTCGCATGGGCTAAGGGTGGAATATAATAAGGTTTTCACTCTTTAGACCCTCATAAACCCTCATTAGTATTCCAACAAACACCAAAAGCCTTATTATCTCTCTAGTATCTCTCTAAAAACTCTCTATTTAAAACCTTCTTGGGTATTTTTGAAGATTGGGGAACTCTTTCATTATAGATCTAGTTTTTCCTTCCAAAATTTGTAAGTAAACTTCTATCTTTAACCTCTTGAATTATCACTATCACCGTCTTAGGCATGGGTTTGGGTAATTATGAATCATTACTATCACCCTCTTAGGCATGGGTTTGGGTAATTATGAGTAATTAGTTTATAATTAGTATTTAATTATTCGTTAAGAAGAAATTAAGA
Organism: Heliosperma pusillum; assembly: GCA_022085475.1. Taxonomy (NCBI): domain Eukaryota; kingdom Viridiplantae; phylum Streptophyta; class Magnoliopsida; order Caryophyllales; family Caryophyllaceae; genus Heliosperma; species Heliosperma pusillum. The sequence continues at coordinate 158,800 of JAIUZE010070157.1, forward strand.
AGGGATTAGTACTAGTGAACTTTCACATGTCGCAAAGATTGAATCTTTATACTTATCTTAAACTAGAATACCGATTATTGAATGAATTTAAGGGATTTGTCACTATTTGTTAGAAATGTTTTTACTTGACTAAGTGGTTTGGGGAAATATAATTATATATGTTGTTATCTATTAATTAGAGTGTTGAGAATAAAAGAATTTGACCTATAATATTTGTTTTGACCCTATTATTGGGAGAATGAAGGGATTAGTGTTAAGAAGGGAGTAATTAGTCGTAATTGACTTTGATTGATAGTAATTAGCAGTAATTACTATTATTATGATATTATAGGTGGAAGTTTCATAAAAGAGGAGTTCTAGCATTTCTTGTGTTTGCTTTTGAGTGAATTGCGAAAAGGTTGGATAATTCTACTCGGTTTATGTGTATATGATTGATTGATATGAACTATGATGTGATTGTGAAATGACGGTCTATGTTTGGATGTGTGTTGTGGCTGTGATACATGATTGAAGTTAGGAGTGGTTATATTATAGAGGGGTTGTGGGAACCGGCTCCATAGACTTTGAGGGTCGCTCTTCATGGTCCCACCATGCCATATACAGTGCATGTGTTCATGACCTAGATATTAGGGTGACCTACTGCGGTAGGCCCCACGATATCTACGGTGTTCCCTAGACATGGCGGTATGCTACTTGATGGCATCGCGGATTGAGTTTGTTGCGCTTCCCGATGGCACCGAATATGAGTGATGTTTATATTGTAATTTACTTGATTTTGATTATGTACATGTAAACTGACCGTGTATTGTTTTATCTACCGTGACCCATATGGGGTTTCCGACGTATGACGAGTAGGTCGTGAGCAGGTATGATGATGATGGTGGTGCTTGATGATGATGCTTTTCTTGTACGGGCTTGGGCGATCACAAGTCTTTTCTTTTAGTGTTTGGATTTGTAGTATTGACTTTGTAGTTGAGCTGGGCTTTTAGTACTGTGTTTCATTTGAATTGGGTTGGACTTGTAATTTTTTTGAGACTTGTAGATCATTTTCTTTTGTTGAACTTTTATGTTATTCAAACCTAGTTGAGACTTCAATTTTGTACATCCTACCCACGGGAAACATAGGAGTAGCACCTCACCACACTCGGAAGGCATTGCTCTAAGGCTCCTAGCGTGGCGGGGTGTTACAAAAGAAGATAAAAAGTAAATAATATGTTTTTGAAAATTTTTAAATAAGACAAAAAAGGACAAATGTAAATAGAAGGTTGAGTTGCCTCCCAAGAAAATTGTTATGGTATAGGCGGTCTATTGTGGCGGATTAAATTAAGCATCGGCAAGATAGTAAAAGTTTTTTTATGGCGTTTTAAATTGAAAAACGCCACCATAAGTCCTCGACTCTCTCAATTATCATTATCCACACCGACCACCATCAACTATACTCACTCCACCATCGACCACCACTATCCAATCCAAGTTTAACTTCGTCTACACGCGTGCCAATTTCAACTCCAACAACCTACTTTTCGAACTCGCTACAATAGGTTTTCCAGCGACACCACATAGCAATGTGATGCGAGCATCATTTGCATACTTCTTCCCCCGAGGCGCATGATAGTAGGCCTTAATGTTCGAGTAATAAAGTCAATGGAGCGGTTTTTAATATCGGGAAACGAAACCGACGCAAGACAACACAAAGATTGGAAGCACATCGAGCGCATAGTTTCCAGGGTAGTCGACCGGCCCACGAGCACCCAGACCGGATGCCGGCCACTTGATGCTTCCTTCAACCTGTCTTCCCCTCTGTGTTGGATACCCACATGTGGCTTCCAACCGGTCCACCGACCGCCTGGTGGCCGGCTAAGTAAGGACCACCCTCTTCATGCCTCTTCTCGCGTGAGATGACTTTAAGTAACAATCATGGCTGGGGTTGCCAGCCGGTCCACCGGCTGCTTGGGTCCCCTCCACCAAAAATTCCACCTTCAACCATCAGAGGACTTTGACGGTGGTGGTGGCCGGCGGACGACCTAGACCCACGACTGCACGACTTTCGTCTTTTGCTCTTATTTGCCCTTCATTTTATGTTTAATATATATAGAACTTTTAGGTTAACTTTATATTATCTAAAATATATTAAACTACACTAGTCCATCCTATTAGTGAGTATATTAGATAGAAAAACTCCCTAATTACTAGTCTTAATCTCTTCTTAATCGAACTTTAGTTATAGTTATAATTACTTTATATTTAGATTCAGTTTGTAAGAAGATTGAATCTCTTTCTATATTTCTATCAATCCTTGTTTTTTGTTGGATATTATCTCCTAATATTACTTTTATTCATGTTATTCCACTTCATTTATGTTAGTTTAGTTGGATTACTCTTTAATTAGTTGAATCTCATATTTCTTTTATATTGATTATGAATTAATGTTATGAATCTTTCTTATTCTTGTCTTAGTTGATCTTGTAAAGTTCCTATCTTTAGCATTATTAATGGTTCCACTTAGTTAGTTTACCATCCTTTCATTAAAATTTATTGTCTTTGGCAACTTAGTATGGTTTATTTCAATACTATTGCTATTTATCTCATTATCTTAGTTTTAATCATGCTTAGTGAGTAGTATCCATGTTGGGGGTTAGAGTTTTTGTGTTTGTTGATTTTCTTATGAGCATATACTCATTAATCTAGTCTTGGGAATGTATTGGGTTGACTAAGTTACCTAGATCAGTTTAATAATGCGACTTACCTAGTACGCCTCTAAGTTCGTTCTATCTATCATTACCTTACCATAAGGAGACTTGGTTATGAAAGGGTGGATCTCGGGTAGTAGCTTAGGTCTCTTCATCACGAGAGTAGGGTTTGACCTAGTGATAAGTGTTGTGGGGAGGTTACGATCGTGAGAGCGGGGTAGTCACCATAGAACGATGTTAGGCTTGAGAGGGTTAACATCCTCTTAACCTTATAGCTTACTTGATACTCGTCACTTTTATAGCTCATTGTTTATTGTTTTCCTATGACATGAACCCCGTAAATACCTCAACGCTTCTTTATTATTGTTGTTGACCCTTGCTCGCTAGTTATTCTTCATTATTGCTTGCGTGGTCTTAGATTAAGCATATTACTCCTTACCCATTTTCTAGAACTTAACTAGAACCGAGAATGACAATTCGAGAGCCATAAATCACCGTCCATTAGGTTTAACTTTCCCAATGCTACAACGGTTCACGCCATAAGCTTGCGGGAGGTAAATAATTTATAGACTACATCACAAAGACACATACTCCCCGTCCCTCGTGTGTTTCCTTTGACTTCGACGCCTTTGCTTTAGCTACAACAACATCAAAGGTACTTTTATTGTTGACATACAATTGATTGTTGACATATATATCAATTATAACATACATATTTATTAAAATTATACAGAGTAAAATCTTATTAATATCATACAATTGATTGTTGTTATATTATTGAAATATTTGCTTTTTTTTTTTCTTAAATTATAGTTGATAAACTATATGATTTGAGCCCTTAATTTCTTACCTTTTCTCATTTTTTTGGTTACTATATTAACTGATTTCCCTTTCAACTTTGATGCAGTAAACACTTTATTTGAGCTCTCTATCATTTGTCTTGGTCATAAATTGAGATGGAGACATAATTGAGATACTGAATTGTGGGAAATATGGGATGAATGAAAAGGAATTGCGTGTGAAAAATGAATATGATGGGATAAGAGGTAAGGGATGATCAGTTGAAGAAGTAGAGTAAAATTAAAGTGGAAATATATCAACTTGTACATGAAGTATTATTGATGAATATTTTTCAAGACCTTTAATTGGGTCGTGCTTGTTGTATATACCTCGAATCTACACCTTCCGTCAACCACCCAGTGACGATTGAGCCGCATGTTTGGTATGCGAAACGATTTATGACAGTTCATAAGTTTGTCGTCAAGTTTGTCGTTTTGACAGTCATTAGAGTCATTTTGGAGTCCGGGTAAAAAACCGTTCATTTTCTATAAACCGTCTTTTAAAACTGTGCCTGAACGCTCGAGAATATTCCGGATATTTTAATATTTCAAAAATTATCTTTCCCGGTAAAATAAATCCGTATTTTATTTTAAAAGAATTCGAAATCTACCGCAATTTTATAAAGAAACACGGAAACTGCTTGGGAAATGAAGCAGCGGGCACTGCGCCTCTTTTAAGAGTCGGAGTGCCTGCTGCGCCTCTTCCCCAACTTGTTTTGCCTATTTCTGGAATATTTTCAAGATTTCTTTCCGTGTTCGAGTCATTTCAAAACTCTTCGGATTTCTCCATATAAAAGGAGAGGTTCGTGCTCACTTTCAAGGCACGCGAGTGTTTCGCCCCTTCTTTCTCTCTCTTTGCATTCTAGACCTTGCTCTAAGCATTTTGAGATCTACGTGATTGATCAATCGACCACGTAAGCTCAGATCCTTCTGGGTTCCCGTCACGTTATTGCATAGACCTACCAATTTGACCAACTCAACAATAATCAACTTAATCAATTTAATTAATCAACTTTCGATCCTCTTTCGAGGGAACTTTCCTTACATTCGAATCGAGCTATCACTAAAACGCAACTTAGTTAATCTCGTTTCGTCAACATGTAAGTCTAAGGGTGTTTAATCACGTCTTTAGTATTTTATTTCATATTATGTAAGATTCATCTCGGATTTATGTCAAACCCTTTTCAAAACCTTTATTAGTTTTTCATTATTTCTTATAAATCGTCTTTTAATTTAATTAGATAGTTTGTCTTGACTTAGATCCCTAATAATCAATATTAGTGGGTTTTCGTCATCTTTTAGATCCATCCATGTCAAATCTCTTAGATTCGTCTTAGATATAATTTTGTGCAAATTAATCTATTAAATCACGTTTATTCGACTTATAGATCAATAATAAACCGTAAATACACAAACGAATACTAACAAATTGCGATTCTGGTTTCACAGCCAGAACCCAGCTCAAAAATAGACGCACAGTGTGCTGCGCCTCTTCCAGAGGAGGCATCACATGCTGCTGTGATACACGGGTTTCGCGATCCTTTCCAAATTGTGGTGCACGGGTTACAACGGCTGGAGAAACGAGGAAAAATAGTGAAAATACGCATTTGTGGAGTCGCCACCATATGTTGTGGGAATTTGGAACCGTTCGAATAATTTATGTCATGTAAAGATATAAAGCGATGACATGAACACTAAGAACGCGTTATCCGTAGCATTCTATGTCAAGAATGACTCTCGTGGATGCCAATGAACACGGATGTTCACAAAGATCTGGATTAAGGGATGAGGGTACGTATTAGGAAGTTCTTTTGATCGAACACCTAATTCCGCCCGCCTCGATAGCGGCCTCTACTAATGATTAGGGAAACTCTTCTGTTATCGATGTGTTGTAGGTTATATGCATGCAATGCAACATTCAAGTTTTAATCCTAGCATGTGAGATTAGATTATGTTGGTTGAACATGTAATTTAACAATTAATTATGTCGAATTTGATTTAGGATTCAGTTGCATGTGAGAACACAATTAATTAAATCATACAATGAAGATGAAATAAATTACAAAAGAACAAAGATTACAATGGACTTCATGATCTATGTTGAAAATATGTTTGAAAGATTGATTGAAACAAAGAAAAGAATTAATAAAACTAAACGAATCAGATAAGCGGTGATAATACGAATAATAGTCGATTTATTACCTAATTAAATTACGTCAAAGCGAACCAGGAAGATCAGAGACAGAAACAAGCTCAAAACAGGCGCAGCAGGTCATGCATCCTCTGGAAGAGGCGCATCAGCTTGCGTCTGTTCCTGAGTTGGGTTCTGGCCGTGAAGCCAGAATCGCGAATAGTTAGTGTTCGTTGGTGAATTACGATTCATTAATGATCTACAAATCAAGTGTAAGTGATTTAAGTCGTGTTAATTACACTACTTATATCAAAGACGAATCTAAAGATCTGATATGGAGAAATCTAACCTCGAAAGACTCAATTTGATAGATGACAAAAACCCACTAATATTGATTATTAGTGATTTAAGTCAAGAACTAAATAATATGAAAGAAAGACTAAAGAAATAATGAAAGAAAAGGTTTTGAAAATGACTTTGACATAAATCCAACATAAATCTTACAATAATTAAAATAAAGTAAAAAAGATGGGATTAAACACCCTCAGACTTACATGTTGACGAAACGAGATATGAACTATAGTTATCGATTTAGCGACTACTCGACTCGAATGTAAAGAAAGTGCCCTCGCAAGAGGAACGATCGATTAGTTAAGTTGATTATTGTTGAGTTGGTCAAATTGGTAGGTTAATGCAATAACGTGAGAGGTACCCAAAATGATCTGAGCTTACCTGGTCGATTGATCAAGCACGTATTTGTCAAAATGCTTAGAGCAAGGTCTAGAATGCAAAGAGAGAGAAAGAGGGGGCGGAACACTCGCGTGCCTTCAAAGTGTGCACGAACCTATCCTTATATATGGAGAAATCCGAAGAGTTTTGGAATAACTCAAAAACAGAAAGAAATCTAGAAAATATTCCGGAAACAGGAAAACAGAGCTGGGAAGAGGTGCAGCAGGTAGTGCGACTCTTGGAAGAGGCGCAGCTCCTGCTGCGTCATTTCTTAAGCAGTTTCCTACTTTGAAAGAAAGATTTCCGCGTTTCTTTATGGGAATTGCGGTAGATTTTGAATTCTCTTCTAAATAAAATATGAATATATTTTACCGAGAAAGGGTAAATTTTGAAACATTAAAATATCCAGAATATTCTCGAGCGCTCAGACACGATTTTAAAAGACGGTTTATAGAAAATGAAGCGGTTTTTGACCGGGACTCCGAAACGATTCTAATGACTGTCAAAACGACCGTATCCGTACGTAGATGACGACCAAGGGGTAGACACAACTGTTTGAGCTATCACTTGACGATAAATTTACGGATTGTCACAAATCGTTTTGCCTACCAAACATGCGGCCCAATCATCACTGGGTGGTTGGCGGAAGGTGTAGGTTCGAGGTATCTACAGAGCCCCCACTTTGACTTAGGCTTGGACAAGGTAAAAGTCAAAGTATAGCCATCAGTTCAATCGAAGATTACAACCTGACGACTATGGCGAGGGCGGTGCAAGGGGACTGAACCAAGGACTTGTCGTCGGGAACATTTTAAAGTTTTTCGGCTGTCAAGGAGGGTCGTTTAAAGTCCGTTAGACTACGTACGCAAGCCCGTCATCCATAAGAAGGATTTATACCTGAGAATCTTCTTACATGGACTTAGAGGTCGCGTCATGAGGCTCGCCAGCCGTCTGAAAGGCATACGTAATGAGGCTCGCCAACCGCTGGGGATAAGGTGCATAATGAGGCTCGCCAGTCGCTGGATGTGAGAATCTGCCTGTCTCTGTCTTCAAGGGAACTCTTGTTGGGAAAACACATGTTTAAACTTGATATGTGGAAGATTATGTCAGGATTGAATCGTTCTAAGAATCTGCTCGGTTGTGGCGAACAAAAATCTTGAGGATAGAAAAAGGGCCCACGGATTGTATATCCGGAAAAATGGGTCTCTGCTAAGGTGACGTGACGGTTCTCAAACCTGCCGAGGCACAGGTCTTGAAAAGGAACCAAAGAATGGAAAAATAGAAGTCGAAGAAGAGGCGCATAAGACTTGGGCCCACATGTAACGAATTTGTAACCAACTTTCGAATTTAGGCGAAACATTGTTGAGGAAAGGGCGCAACAAGAGCGGCGATCTTTGGAAGAGGCACAACTATTGATGCGTTCCTTCCCGAGCTTCTCCCTGTATGATAAAGGACGCGAACATACGGGAGTATTTTTCATTCATTCGAACATAAAAAACTCGAACCATTCTCTCAAAAATCCATCAAAATTGTTGAAATCTTGATTAAATTGCTTTATAAGCTATGACAAACCGAGGTATGCATTCCAATCTTGCTTTAATCGTGTATATATGATTGATTTTGATTTTGATTTTGATTTTGAAATTGGGGTTCCCTTCCCCAAAGAACTCGAAAATTGAGGGGTTCTTACTCCCTTGATTTGTATGATAGAAATTGACATTAGAAATGAACCATTGGCCTTGTAGAAACATAGCCATGTATTCGTTTTTCGTTTTCGTCGAGTTTGAACAAATGAGACGGATACTCACTGAGTCGAAAACCGCTTCGAAATTCCCTTTAGGGTAGCTTATTTTGGAAGAAACTTGGTGTTCTGGAACCCTTGTGTAGCTGGTGAACTTGTTGTAGCATTAGATTTTTAGTTTGCGACGGTCTATGCAGGACGCTTTTCTAGAGTATAATCGCTATTATAGCGAAATGCTGTCGAATTTTCGACTCAAACTCAAAATTAGGCTTTGAATGGACTTGAGTTGACCCCTACCCTACAAGTGTAGTCAGATTTTTGAAAGAACGGTCAAAGATGACCAGGAAGCTTCTTGAAAATGACTTGAAACGCTTTTTAAAATGTGCTTGCCATTGTTTAAACCGCTGAGGATTTGCTTGAACTGTTTGACACGTTTGAAATGTGCATGTGACATTCCTTCTACGTCGGGCAGAGTTCCCATAGATATAGATCTTGAGCCTTCTTTTTCCCGTTTGGGAGAAAATACACCAGCCGAGGTGGCGTAGGCGGCCGGGATGGCTGAGGACTAGGTTCCGAGAAGGATTACCACGGGGCGAGGTGGACACCATATGGCGGGTGCATCTGAGTGGGCTGAGAAATGGGATGGTAGACATCTCATTTGAGCAGCGGAGAGCTACCTATCTTACATGACGGCACAGAGCATGGTAAGCCTTTGTGTTTGCTTGTCATTTTCCATATCTGATTGCCACTTCTTTTGAAACATATAATGCTAACTTGACTTTCTTGATTCAAATTGCAGGAGACCAGGAACATGAGGTCCTTTTCCGGTTACAAGACCATGATAGAGGCGTACGAGAAGCTGACCGAGGATGAGAAGACTCTCATTGGGGGAGGAGCCTTTGGAGAGCTGGTCCAACCCTAGAGGTCGTTCAGGGCGATGAAGATTTAGGCTAACCTTTGCCTAATTCGAGCCTTCTTGGATCGTTACTCGGATACAACTTCGACCTTCCATATGCCTTTTGGGGAGGTCAGAGTCACCTTGGAGGATAGCGGCATGATTTATGGTTTGCCGTGTGGAGAGGAGAGCTTGGATTGGCCGTCGGTGGCCATGAGGGTCAACTTGGAGGAGGCGAGACAACTGATAGGTTGAAACCTGCCGGCAGGGGCGGCTGCTATACCTGGGTTGGTACTAAGATCTTACGTTAGAGAGTTCTTTACTGGTAGGACTCCGACAAGAGTGAGGATAGGTGGAGAGATGGTGGCTCCTCCTCCTTGTACAGCTGAGCAGAGGGTCAGCTTTGGTTATGGTGGTTCTTGTCTTCGATTTACTTCGGAGACAAGGGGGAGAGGCTGTCGACGAAGCTTCTTCCTTTCCTTTCTGACTTGAGTAGCCTAGGTCGTTGGGACTGGGTTACTCCTGGTTTTGCGGTCATTACTCGCTATATGAGGGCTATGGTCAGGCCGGAGCTGATGGAGAAGGGGACTTCTTCTGCTACAATCGGTCCTGGACTCTTGCTGGAGGTATGAACCTTCCTTTGAAACCTTATTGAAAGATCAATAACCTTGTTTAGATTGAAAGATCAATATTTGATGTTGATACTGTTATTACGCTTTTTTGCAGGCGTGGGTATACTCATACTTTCCAGGCTTCGCTCCCAAGAGGACGGAGTTTGAGCCGAGGGCGTACCCAGTTGTGAGGGATTGGGTAGTGTACCGTAAAAAGAGTCATCGTTCTTCTTGTTATGTCTGTAGGAAGGGCGTGAATGCCCTACAGCTGGAGCATGTAAGTACCTTCAATTGCTTTCTTTTCTGTCTTTTATGTTGGAGAACGATCATAAGGAATGATCCTTTGTCATATCATCGTGTGGAACCGGATCATAAGAAACACCCCTTTCTTTCTTTGTCTTAGTGGGTTCCTGTTGGAGTGAGTGTCCTCAACAATAGTGCGATCATATAATTAAATCTCAATAATAAGAATACAAAAAGATGATGAATAATATAGTCAACTGGTCAACATAAATCGGTAACGATTGGCTCCATTGAGTTTGACGTTACTGTCGTATGACGGTGGTGATCAGTTGATCCCTTGAGGTCACACCTAAAGGACAATCCCCTAATAATGTACATCAATTAATTGTATAGCGATACAGATTAAGTAATCCCTTAAAATGAACTAAGTTTATTTTAGTGAGAATAATGTCTTATTGTAATATGATTAAATAAGATTCATTTTTTTGTAATTTAATTTATACATTACTAAGAATGCATTATGTTTATGAAACATTTGAGATAAGCAAAATTGGTTGATTATAATTATAAATTGTTGTAGATTATATTAACCTAATATGAGATGACCTATTTTATTTACATGTAATAATAAAATATAACTTAAAATGTTAAGTCTAATTTATTTGTTATGAAATTCCATTTAAATTAGTTAAATGCACATTTATAAGCTAAATTACATGTTACATGTCACATGTCACATGTCACATATTTGACAAATGATAAAATGCAAAAATAAAATGGACACCCATTTTACATGGGAGCACCGGTTTTGTGAGTTTAGTGGGTAGGATTTTAGTTTGTAATTTTGTTCTAATTGAGAATTAGACCAAATCATTACTACATAAACCTATACACTCAACCTTTCTTGTGAAGAACAAAATGAAAGTGACCACACACCCCACCATGGGGCATGTGGCCGGTGCTAGTGAAGAGAAAAGAAGACAATTTCATCTTATTTATTCAACACACCATCTCATTTTATTCACTCATGCAAAAAAACTTATCTCTCTACATTTCCTTAACTTCTCACTAAATCTTAAAGAAGTTCTTATAACTTGAAGTTCATATTTTACTAGTAATTTTACTAAGTGTAGTAATTAGATTATTAGTTATTTTAAGGAAGAAAACTATATTCTACCAGTGTAGTATCTTATATAGTGATTAAGGGGCTTGTCTTAGTGCAACTTATTGGAGAGTTTCTAATTTGAAACTAGGAGTTCATCCCTTCATGCATAGCTCAAGAACAATATTTGAAAGGAGTTCAAATATTGTGCCAATTTCCATTACTATCAATGTAAGAAATTGTTCTTTACTTAATCTTTTGTTATGCATGAATAAGATCCATATATTTTAAGAGTAAACTATTAACAAAATGATATTATAAATGTCTAATATCGAGTTTAAGAAACATACAAGCGGTATCAAGAGCTTTGGTTGTTGCATGCATAATCAATTTATAATTTTTTCGAGTTAATGTAACTTAAAGAAAACTAGTAATTTGTGTTTTATAAGTTAAAATCACAAATTCATTTGCATGTCAATATATTCTGGTCCTAAATAATTTTATATTATTTTAATGATTTATGGAAATTTATATTGCTCAAATTTGATTTTTAGTATTTTTATTTCTTTTTAATGAGTAAAATGATGTTTAAAATGCTAAAAATAGTTAGACATATCTACCGACCTTAAATGTAACAACCCGAAAAGTACCCAATTTTTCTAGTAAAAATATTTACTAACACTTTTCAGCAGACTTAAGTTTTTAAAATATAATTTATTGTTTCGAGTCGTATTTTGAAATTCCGAGTTCGTATTTGGAATTTCTGAGAGATTTCATGAAAATCCCGTTTTTAGTCATCTTTGACTTTTCTTGACTTTTAAGTCGTCTTTGACTTTTCTTGACTTTTTAAAGTCGTCATTGACTTTTCTTGACTTTTAAGTCGTCATAAACTTTTCTTGACTTTTAGTCATCTTTGACTTTTCTTGACTTTTAAGTCGACTTGACTTTCGTTGACTTTTCCCGACTGGGCTGGTAAGTTTGAAGACCGAAATTTTATTTAAAAAAAAATAATATTTTTGATTTATTTTTATTTAGATTTATTAGAATTTATGATAATTTAATAAAATTATTTTGAATTTATTCGGAATTTTATAATAAGGTTTTACGGTTTAAACCCGGGAATCATTTAACTATTCCCGACTCATCGTAAATCCCGAAACAAACCCGAAACTCGACTTTGGCATGAGTCACACGCCCATGTCATCGTTTTCCACTCACTTGTGATATTTTAATTCTTTTGATTAAACTAATAAGAATATCTTAGATATTTATAACTTTATCGATCCGTTAACGGAAATTACGCAAATCGTTTACAAAACTGACCCGATTCTTCTCATTTCACACGGCACTCCCTCCTCTCTTAGACCTTGATATTTTCCTTTCTTTTGATTACTATAACATAATATCTTGATATTTAATTTAATTAACTTAATATTTAATCAATTACCGTAATATAATTATTAAACGCGAGTCAATTCCGTAACAACAATTTCAAAACCCGACTCCATATTTCTTCTATATGTACACGGCCCAACCACTCATCATTACTCACTAACAACTTTTCATTTTACAATAAATCAAATTAAGATCAAATTAATCGCTCTTCAACGTTCTTCATTCGTTCTTGAGCGTTCTTCATCCGTTCTTCGTCGTTCTTGAGCAAAATCATCATAAAACCTTCATTTCTTAATTAAATCCGTCCTAACTTATATTTTTAGAATCTCCTCCTCGCTCTCCATCTTCTAGTACGGTTTATTTTCAATTCCGTCAAAATCGTTTTCAACATTTAATTATGGAAAATCAAGTTTAAATTCTAATAATGTTTTTCTTGTCATTTCTTATAGGGGAAGATTTTGAAGACGAGTTTGGAGACTCGTATATTTTGGGTGAAGATTAGTAGACGGGTTCTTATTTTATACTTCTTATTTTGGTGCTAATTGATCTTGCTAGCTAAGGTAACGATTCCGAGTTACTCGACGAATTAATGTTACATAGCTTTTGTTTCTTTTGTTTTTGGTTCATACTTTTAGTTTTTGTTCATGTTGTTGTTATTTATGGATTTTTGGTAGTAACATGATATGTAGTTGTTTTTATCATGTTGTATGAATTTATAACAAGTTTAGTGTTCTTGACATAGTTTTATGATTTGTTCATAATCATGATTTTTGTATGATTGATGGTTAAATTGGTTGTTAAAAAATGGTTGTTTGTTAATTAAAAACATGTTGGAAATAATTTGTTGTTGGATGTTGTTGAAGCCGTGTATGGGGCTGGAAAATCAGCCCAAACCGCACCCAAACCGGCCGGTTCAGGCCGTTTTCAGGCCAGTTCCAGAAAACCGTCTGGGTTGGTCCATGGTGGGTCCGGGTTTTGGTCTTTGAGTTGTGTCGATGTTTGATTGTTTTGTTGTTGTTTTGACGGGTTTTAATTATGTTAAGCAAGCGGGAAAATATTAAGAAACGGTGTTAAAATTGACGACCCAAATCAGGCCCAACCATGCCCGTGGGCCCAGTCCAGGCCCATGAAATGTCACGGCCCAAAATCAGCCCGTGGGTCCCACTTTGGACTTGTGACGGTTTTTGAGTTTAATGTTAATTTGTCGTGTTTTGTAATATTTAGCAAGTGGGAAATTTTAATAAGTAAATTATTTAATTAAAAGTATTTTCCATAAAATTATTATTTCTCACATGTTAGAAATTATAAGACGAGATCGTAGTGTAATTTGATATCCTTTAAGTCAAACGGGTTTTGGTAAGATTTAATAATTCACATGTTAGAAGTTTTAATAAAATAACATGTAATGAATATGATTATTTTATGTTCAAGTCTATGTGATAAAGACTCTGTTTCTAGCCGGTTTGACCAAAAGGGTTTGGTCAAACTAAGATCTAGTCAGCCCCGTTTTGACTGATGACCCGTCGCGGGACTCGGTCGGGGATTTGTCTTCAAGTAAGGTTGTATTTAATGAATGAATGAATGAGCCTTAGTAGATATGAGGCGATATGATATTTGAATATGATTTATATGCAATAAGTCACATGATAGGATGTTTTTCCCGTGACTGTTTAATTATATGGTTGGTGTCGTGTTGACTAAGTACCCATAGAGAATTATGAGTATATGCGCGCTTGACACATTTAATTCTAAATGAGGATCTGGACCATGGGACATTGATCGGCCCGTACTATCTTTAACGAGTATATAGTTCACTGCTTGATAGCTTTTGTGTCCCGGCTTGGTGGGTTTATATCCAAGTCGGGGCATGGCATCCTAAGAGTTCCGCTTTGGGAAGGGAGCCAGCTTAAGTACTAGCTATCTCTGCTTAGGGGGTCGCCTAGTAGAGTTTCTCATAGACGGTTATGTCATGGGACGGGGAACGGAATAGCTGTTGTCGCTAGGTCTGATCAGTCTAGGACTAGGATGTTTTCCTACCTTGTGGTATAGCCTCGAGTTACAGAAGTCTTATATCGACTGTACTAAGAACTTATGCCTGTTTGTAGAAGTATTGGTCTTTCATGTTTGTATGATTCTATGAGTTTTAGAAGGTGAGATGCAAGCCGGCTAATATTGATAGAGTTTGGATTCCCGATTGTTAACTGATTCACATGATTACGTGTTGATTAGGGTTTGAGTGTATCAGGGCCATGTTACATGGTAACCGCTGAGCCAGCCTACCAGCTTCCCTACCTCGAGTTATATTTTATTATCGGATTCACATGATAGCTTTCATATGATAGGTTATATGTTAGTTAACTGTTTCATAACATGAAAACCATATCCTATATGTTAAGGTTTTGTATTTTCTATATACATTGCTTTTATGTTTTTCATGTTTCATTAAACTCGACATTTCGTGGCTGGAAGAACTCGGAGTTACTCCCCACTGACTGTGGCTTCCGTGTTTATATTTAATGCGGTCGAACAGGTGGTGAATGCATATTTGGGGTACATTGACGAGCTAGCGAGCGAAGTATTACCTTGGACCTATATTTGGTTCTTAGTTTGTATATTATTATAAACTCTTTTATTTCCGTATTTATACGGGAGATATGTCTCCCGTCTTGTATATTTCTTTTGTAGAATATTATTTCCGTTTTGTAATGACCCTTTTTATTTTATGACACCTTCGTTATGTAGTATCATATTTCTTTTATGTATTTAAATTTTTTTTTTCTTTCCGCAAATTTGAGGGTGTCACATCCCCGACCCGAGTCCCGCGACGGGTCATCAGTCAAAACGGGGCTGACTAGATCTTAGTTTGACCAAACCCGTTTGGCCAAACCGGCTAGAAACATAGTCTTAGCCATCGAGGCTTGAACATAAGAATATCACATTCATTTCATGTTATTTCATTCTATTTCTAACATGTGAATTATTAATTCTTACCAAAAACCCGCTTGACTTAAAGGACATCAAATTAAACTACAACCTCGTATTATAATTTCTAACATGTGAGAAATAATAATATTATGAAAACTTTTCAATTAAATAATTTACTTATTAAAATTTCCCACTTGCTAAATATTACAAAACGCGATAAAATAACAATACTCAAAAACCGTCACCAGTCCAAGGGACCCACGGTTCATTTTGGACCGGTTTTGGTCATCATTTCTAAAAAACCGTTTCTTAATATTTCCCGCATGCATAACATATTTAAAACTCGTCAAAACAACAACAAAACAATCAAACATCGACACAAAGCAATTGACCCATACACGGACCAATCCAGACCGGGTCTGAACCGGCCTGGACCGGCCTGAACTGGGCTGAACCGCCTGGTTTGGGTCCGGTTTCCAGCCCCCCTTAAACAGCCCCATACACGGTTCTACCAACAACCAACACCAAAATATTTCCAACATGTATTAATTAACAAACAACCATTTTAACAACCATCCATACAAAAATCATGATTATGAACATCATCCAAATTTATCAAGAACACTAAAACATGTCATAAATTCATACCACATAATAATCATAACCACCTATCATGTTACTACTTAAAAACTGTAAATCATAAACAACAACTAAAGTATGTAACATTGATTCGTCGAGTAACTCGGAATCGTTACCTTAGCTAGCACAAAATCAAGTAGCACCAAAATATAAGAACTAAGAAATAAGAAACCCGTCTTCTAGTCTTCTCCTAAAATATACGAGTCACCAAACTCGTCTTCAAAATATTCCCCTATAAGAAATGACAAGAATAACTTTATTAGAACGAAAACTTGATTTTCCATAATTAAAGTGTTGAAAACGATTTTGTCGGAATTGAAAATAAACCGTACTTGAAGATGGAGAGCGAAGAGGAGATTCTAGAAATATAAGTTAGGACGGATTTAATTAAGAAATGAAGGTTTTATGATAATTTTGCTCAAGAACGACGAAGAACAAATGAAGAACGACGAAGAACGAATGAAGAACGATGAAGAACGATTAATTAGATCTTAATTTGATTGATTGTAAAATGAAAAAGTTGTTAGTGAGTAATGGTGGGAGAGGAGCCGTGTAATTATAGAGGAATTAGTGAGTCGGGTTTTGAAATTGTTGTTACGGAATTGACTCGGGTTTAATAATTATATTACGGTAATTGATTAAATATAATTAGATATTAAGTTAATTAAACCAAATATCTAGATATTATGTTATTGTAATGAAAAGAAAGAAAATATCAAGGCCTAAGAGAGGAGAAAGGAGCCGTGTGGTTTGAGATGAATCGGGTCTGTTTTTCAAGCGATTTGCGTAATTTCAGTTGACGGATCGATAAAGTAATAAATATCTAAGATATTATTATTAGATTAATCAAAATAATGAAAATATCCAAAAGTGAGTGGAAAAGGATGACATGTGCGTGTGACTCATGCCAAAGTCGGGTTTCGGGTTTGTTTCGGGATTTTAGATGACTCGGGAATAGTTAAATGATGTTCGGGATTAAACCGTAAAAGTTATTCTTTAATCCCGAATAAATTCAAAATAATTATATTAAATTATCATAAATTCAAATAAATCTTAATAAAAATAAATTAAATTTATTATTTTTCAAATATAATTTCGGTCTTTAAAATTACGAGGTGAGTCGGGAAAAGTCAACGAAAGTCAAAGTCGACTTAAAAGTCAAGAAAAGTCAATGATGACTTAAAAGTCAAGAAAAGTTAATGACGACTTAAAAGTCAAGAAAAGTCAATGACGACTTAAAAAGTCAAGAAAAGTCAAAGACGACTTAAAAGTCAAGAAAAGTCAAATATGACTTTAAAACGGGATTCTCATGAAATCTCGCAGAAATTCCAAATACGAACTCGGAATTTCCAAATACGACTCGAAACAATAAATTCTATTTTAAAACTTAACTTTGCTGAAAAGTATCCGTAAAATATTTTTACTAGAAAAATAGGGTACTTTTCGGGTTGTTACACATATCAAACTCCCCCAAGCTAAATTCTTGCTTGTCCCTAATCAAGAAACCACATGATACTCACATGTTAGATCCACTAAAACAAGGTCAAAATGGAAAATGATATGTGTATGTTAACTTTTATGAAAATACCGAAACTTGTTTATTATGCTCGTTCTGTTTCATACATTTCATGGAGTTGAAATTTTAATATGTTGTACTTACTGATTTATAGGATTTTTAGGCTCTGACATTGCATCGATACGAGTTTTCTTCTATTTTATAAGATTTATTAAAGTATTAATAATGTACGAAATTCAGTAAATTATATAATCTTTTAAAAATTATGAAATAATTACAGGAGTTCACTTATTTCATTAGTAACCAGCATGCAAAGTTTCGTTGAAATATATTAAGTTTTGATTCTGTTTCAAAAATAAACAAAACAACTAATTTCATGGTTTAATACGAGTTTAATACTTTTTGATTTAAAATAATTTAAATTATAACCATAAAATAATTACAAGTTCAATACAGAGAGGAGAATACAAAAATATATTTTTTAACTATTTTCATAAAAATATTCATTTTATGATTTAAACTACCTTACTTAGTTATTTAATAATTGTTTTAAAAGCTTAATTGTATCTTATCTCAAAGACCATTTTTGAAAAGACTTTTAAGGAATTTAACAAGGTCTAAAGACGATTCTAACGATCTTTATGAGTTTAGTAAAATTTTGGACTAAAATGTCTTTGAAAGTTTTAAGTTTAAAACACTCATTTCACCATCGAATTTTTGAGTAAATCCGTATTATAATATAAGGACATCAGTGAAATATTAAATACTCACTTAGGGACTTGTCTCTAGTCATGCCTTGACTAATTAAAATATTAGTTAAGCTGTGAGTTGACTATGATGACCTTGGTTAACCATTGACTAATTAATTAGTCAAAAGTTACTAAGTCAAAGTAAATTTATACTTAGAATAAAATACCTAGAAATATTAATTCCTGAATAATGAACTAGAAATAATGAATTATGTTTCTAATCTAATAATTGAAGAAAATGTACCAAATCTCAAATGCGAAAACTACTCGATTAAGATTAATACCTATGAAACTCTAATAGAGTTAATGCACTTATGAGTTAGTATGTATATTAACTTGGACTAGCACCTGCATGAGTTTATAGGTCCGATATTATTTACTTGAACGGGACCTCTGAGTCAGTATGCTAATTTTGGTTATCTTGGGTATGCCCCTTGAATGGGACCTCTGAGCCAGATACCAATGTATTGGTAATATTCCGGTCGGTCAGTATATCTATGTAACATCGCATCTTTTAGACATATATGAGTCATTTGTTTTGCGTGTTGGGTGCTATCTTGGTACGGTTTAGGGATCGACGTGACTGGAGATTGCTCAGAGAGCTTATGCTATATGAGTATGGACAGTACATCCCAAAGCTGCGTGTGGAGGGATTGTCGTTAGGATAGTAGTCGACCAACTGCCACTAAGGAGCTGCGTGTTCCGAGGAGTTGTGGAGTGGGTATATGCGCATATATTGACAGGAGCTTGATCAGCTTTACTTCCTTTCAGATATCTTGGCAATTAATATTATTTCACGGTTGCGATCGTGTGCAGACCTTGACAGTTGCGATTGTCTTGGTGCCTCGAAGTGTATGGGACATGTCACTTAAATGTGACCTCTGAGACCATCCATTAGCAGTCTGTTCTTCCCCACGATTCCGGTTGTTAAACTAAGTCAATTTAGTGATTCGATCCTATTGAGCACTAGGGGTGAGATGTAAACCTCCTAGTATCGGTGTGATCGCGCGGGATTGATGCTCCCATTCGTACTCAAAGTGAGATGCAAGCCTTGAGTACGCGTGAGACATTAGTAGTCACGTCCCGTGCTTAATTTCAAAGAGATGAATGTTTTTAAAATAAATGACTACACTTTTTACTCACATGACGCCTACTTGAACTTATCTTATGTTGATGATAAAGAAGGTTTGATGTAATAGGTTGTTAAATTATGTTGTTATGCTCTCGGGATCATTATGTCACATGCTTAATGTAAATTGTTCACATGAACTTATGTGCTACTTCATGTACATGTCACATGGTGTACGTGTCGAAGTTGTAATGTGACTGGAGTTGTATGTTTGACCGCCTAATTGCATTATTGATTTTCTACATGATTGAGGGCGTTGATAGAGGACGGTTAGGTTACTCCCACTAAGTGGGGCAGTTTTATTTTAATAATGTTTCAGGTGACTTGGATCTTGAAGACCGAAACTTAGGAAGGGGTTTGTCGAGAGGAAATGTTATCTAATTTTCATCTTTAATAAGTTGTTGTAACAAAATCTTAATACTGTCCAACCTTATTTTAATGTAATTCAGTAAGCAAACTTTGTATTATGTTTTGACATCCAGTGTTTATGAAACAACTGCACTGAAACTATTCAGAAAAGACAACTAAACAATGACAAATTGAGCTAAGATCAAGACACTTGCAAGTACTCTGTTTCTGTTTGAATTGATTGTTAAAGAACAAGGATAGGGCCTTAACCAAAGCACAAAGCCAATGGTTGAGGGTTGAACCTTGATCCCAGCACACAGCTAAGGACCCAAGCTCACTTCCAAGCACAAAGCAAAGGAAGTTGTCTCAAGCACACAGCCAAGAGATGCAACAGAAACAAGGTTTCAGTTTTAAGTTTTACTTCAAATCTGTCTTTCATTCATTAGGAAAAGGCCTTATATAGGCAAGGAGATTACATCCTATTCGTTCATTACATCCTAGGGCCACAATGGGTTTGCAAAAGAAAAAGAAATAACAGCTACATTGTTCAGCATAAAGCAATAAAGTAGAAAAGTAATTCTAATGGGACAATCTGCCTTAATGGGTTTGTTGGGGTTGAAACTGGTGGAGGGGTGGACTTCTGAGCTTGATTCTTGAGCTCAACTGAAGTGGGATGGATGCCAAAGGTCCCTCTAAAAGGCCCTCGAGTTTGTTTGATCATAAAAGGAAAGTTTGATAGTGACATGTTAACTACTGCAAAAAGGCTGAAATCTGGACAGTCTGAAGTTGTCCCTAAGCTAACTCTTTGTGTGTTTGTTTCTGGGGAGGGAAGTCCTGGGAAAAGTTGTAGAGGACCTTCCCAAGACATAGGTTTGAGGGTTGGTTAGGCTTGTTTGATTGTGTGGGGCCCCATGGACCTTGTTTAGAAAGGCAGTGATAGGCTGTTTTTGGCTGGGGGCTGTTTTTGTTGTGTTGGGTTTGTTGGGCTGTTGGCTGAGCTTTGTTGTGGCCTAGTCTTGGGAAGTGGATGGCTAGGCTTTGTTCTGGTTGTGGTGGTGTTGTCTTAGCAGGCTTGAAGTGGTTGTGGCTTGGACTGAATAGAACATTGTCATAGCTGGTCATGGTGTTGTCTGAATGTATGTTGTTGTTTTGATGTTGAGTCTTGTCTTGAGTTTGTGTCTTGTCTTGAGCTCGTGTCATGGCTCGTGTCTTGGCTTGGTCACATACTCCCGTTGCAACCTCCTTTTCTTGAAAAGGATTTGCCCTCAAATCTTCTTCACCCTCATCATCTGATTCACCATGGTAAGGACTCAGGTCTCCAACATTGAAAGTACCATGTACACCATAGCTTCCTGGTAGATCCACCTTGTAAGCATTGGTGCCTATCTTCTCCACTATCTCAAATGGTCCATCAGCTCTTGGCATGAGCTTGTTTCTCCTCTTGTCTGGAAATCTCTCTTTTCTTAAATGCAACCATACAAGATCCCCTGCCTTGAATTCCCTTGCTTTCTTAGGCCCCTTGGACCTAGCCTTGTACAACTCATTGGACCTTTCAATCTGCTTCTTGACTTGCTCATGAATCTGTATCATTTGCTCAACTCTTTTCTTTGCATCATAGCTTGCCTTGTTTCCTTTGACTGGTGCTAGGTCTGTAGGCATGAGAGGATTAGTGCCATAAACTGTTTCAAAAGGACTTTTACCTGTGCTGCTGGAGGGAGCTCTGTTGAAGGCAAACTCAGCTTGTGCTAGCTTGAGGTCCCAATCTTTCAATGACTTAGAAACAATGCTCCTTAAGATCTTCCCTAGTGTTCTGTTAGTGACTTCTGTCTGCCCATCAGTTTGGGGATGGTGAGAAGTACTAAACAATAACCTAGTCTTCAATAGCTTCCACAAGGTTCTCCAGAAATGGCTCATGAACTTTGTGTCTCTATCTGAGACAATGCTTCTAGGGACCCCATGTAACTTGACAACCTCCCTAAAGTATAGTTCAGCTACCCCCAATGCATCCTCAGTCTTCTTACAAGCAATGAAATGTGCCATCTTGCTGAATCTATCTACAACCACCATGATTGAATCCTTTCCCCTTTGAGTTCTAGGTAAGGCTACAATAAAGTCCATACTGAGGTCTTCCCATGGCTTGTTGGGTACTGGAAGTGGTGTGTAAGGGCCTGCTTGAAAGTGTGCCTTGGCTAGTTGACAAGATCTGCATCTCTTGAGGGCATCTTGCACATCACTGAGCATCTTAGGCCAATAGAACTGATCTTGTAAGATGTCATAGGTCTTCTGTACCCCAAAGTGACCAGCAAGGCCATTGGAGTGAACCTCTTTGACCAGTAGTCCCCTATAAGGTCCCTTAGGCACACATAGTTTGTTTCCATAGAATAAGTATCCTTCTTGAGCTGTGTACTTGCTCCCTTTCTTGACTTGCCCTTCTTGGTGTACCTCCCATTCATGCTTGAAGTCTGGGTCCTCTTGATAGAGCTCTTTCATAAATTCAAACCCCAACACCCTTTGCTCCATGAAGGTCAACATTACAGACCTTCTAGACAATGCATCAGCTACAACATTGTTCTTACCTTCTATGTACTTGCTGGAGAATGAGAAGGATTGCAAGAACTCTACCCATTTGGCATGCCTGGGGTTGAGTTTGTGTTGTCCATTGATGTATTTGAGAGCCTCATGATCAGAATGAAGCACAAAAGGCTTAGGCTTCAAGTAGTGTCCCCAATGATTCAATGCCCTCACAATGGCATAGAATTCCTTGTCATATGTGGAATAGTTAAGCTTGGCCCCATTTAGCTTCTCACTAAAGTATGCCACAGGTTTCTTTTCTTGAGTAAGCACAGCTCCTATGCCAAGACCACTGGCATCACACTCTACCTCAAAGAGTTTGTTAAAGTCTGGTAGAACCAATATTGGAGACTTGCACAATAGCTCTTTGATCAGATTGAAGGACCTTTCAGCCTTCTCATTCCACTTGAACTCTCCCTTCTTCATGCACTCAGTAATAGGGGCCATGATTGAACTAAACCCTTGTATGAACCTCCTATAGAAAGATGCCAATCCATGGAAACTTCTTACATCAGTAACAGTTTGGGGAATGGGCCATTCCTTGATTGCTTGCACTTTCTCAGGATCAACTGCTACCCCTTTCTTAGAGATGATGAACCCAAGGAAGTAAACCTCAGGCTGCATGAAGGTGCACTTCTCTAGCTTGCCATACAACTTGTTTTCTCTTAGGACCTCAAACAACAACTTCAGATGTTGCAAATGTTCTCCCTTAGTTGAACTGTAAATAAGAATATCATCAAAGTAAACCACTACACACTTGCCTAAGTAAGGCCTTAGGACCTCTGTCATCAACCTCATGAAGGTGCTAGGGGCATTAGACAACCCAAAAGGCATCACCAGCCATTCATAGAGCCCATGTTTAGTCTTGAAAGCTGTCTTCCATTCATCCCCTGCTCTTATCCTCCCTTGGTGGTAGCCCTGCCTCAGATCAATCTTAGTGAACACTTGAGCCCCACTTAACTCATCCAGAATATCATTAAGTCTAGGTATGGGAAACCTATACTTGATGGTAATGTTGTTGATGGCCCTACTATCAATACACATACGCCAAGTCCCATCCGTCTTTGGCACAAGCAAGGCTGGTACAGCACAAGGACTGAGGGACTCTCTGACATAGCCCTTGTTGAGTAGTTCACCTACTTGAAGTTGGAGCTCTTGTGTAGCCTTAGGGTCACTCCTGTCGGCTGGCTTGTTGGGTAAGATAGCTCCAGGCACTAGGTCAATGTGGTGCTCTATCCCTCTAAGTGGTGGCAGTCCACTAGGAAGCTCAGTAGGGAAGACATCACCATAACTTTCTAGGATAGATTTGACCTCTTCAGGGATATCAATGATACTCATCCCCGTCTCCTTGACTAGCAATATGTATACAGGTTGTAGCTCACTTAGCTCTTGTGCTATTTCTGATTCACTTATCAACATGACTTCTTTGGAAGCCTCACTCATGGGGTTTGGGTTGATCTTTAAAGCAGGTGGTAAAGGTGCTAGGGTGATCTTCTTCTTCCCATACTTGAAGGTGTAAGTGTTGTCTCTCCCCTGGTGTATGGCATCCCTATCAAACTCCCATGGTCTCCCAAGCAGAAGGTGACATGCATCCATAGGTAGAACATCACAAAGACTCTCATCCACCTACCCTTTACCAATTGAGAAAGGTATAACACATTGTTTATCCACCTTGATCTCAGCCCCTTTGTTTAGCCATCTGAGTTTGTAAGGTAGGGGGTGGTCTTTGGTGGGTAGAGCTAGCTTGTCTATCAGTGTTTTGGAAGCCACATTAGTGCAGCTTCCCCCATCAATAATGAGGTTACATACTCTACCCTTGATGGTACATCTGGTCCTAAAGATCTGGTGTCTTTGGTCCTCTTCCAAAGGTTGTGGTTGCGTATGCATTACCCTCCATGTTACCAAACTTAACCCTGCATCAGGCTCTATCAACTCCTCACTAGCCTCTACCTCAGGCTCTTCCATCTCTTCATCACAGACCAACACTTCATCATCTCCCCAATGGATTACTTCTAGGGTACTCAGAGCCCTTTTAGATGGACATTCTCTAGCAAAATGTCCATACCCTTGACATTGAAAGCCCTTTTTGAGAGGGGTAGTCTTCCTTTGGCCTGCCTCAACAGCCTTGCCTTTATCAAGGTTGAAAGGAGTCTTAACAGGAACCACAGGTTCTCCTATCTTACCTCCTACAAAAGGTTTGAAGGTGGGGGTTCTGGAAGGTGTCTTAGAAGCACTGGCCTTTCCTTTTCCCAATTTTTCTACCCTTAAAGACAAGTTGACAGCTTCCTCAAAGGAGTATATGTTTTGTAGCCTGACTTTGCTAGCTATCCTTTCATCCAACCCCTCTAAGAACCTTGCTATCTTTTTTTCAGATTTCTCAACAACCTCACATTGCAAAGTGAGTTGTTCAAAGTCTCTTAGGTAGGACTCTAAAGGTCTTTGGTCTTGCTTTAGGTGAGTAAGCTTAATGAACATGTCTTGAGTGTAGTCCCTAGAGACAAACTTAGCTCTCATTTTCCTTTTTCAGTTTGAGCCATGACTTTACAGGTTCTTTCCCTTCCCTAACCCTCAAGGTTTTCATGTTTTCATACCACAGTGAGGCATAGCCTTTTAGTTTCATGATAGCAACCTTAAAAGCCT
The DNA here is from genome assembly GCA_022085475.1 of Heliosperma pusillum. Lineage (NCBI taxonomy): Eukaryota > Viridiplantae > Streptophyta > Magnoliopsida > Caryophyllales > Caryophyllaceae > Heliosperma > Heliosperma pusillum. Next base: position 183,690 of record JAIUZE010070157.1, read on the forward strand.
TTCTATCAGTGTATCCTTTAAACTCAAAGACTCTTTCTACAGACCTTATCCAATCTAAGAAATCATCAGGGTTCAAGCTACCTAGAAAGTCAGGAATCTCTACCTTGATATCTTTGTCTTGGTGTCTGAGAAGACTGTGATCTGAGCCATCTGAATCTGACATTTCAAACTGATCTACAGGTTGTCTCCTCCTTACTCCACCTTGTGGGAAAGGTGCTCCTCTTCCTCGACCTCTGCCTCCCCTTGTATCATTGTTCTGTTGGCCCTCAAGGAGTTCATTGACAGATCTAGAGACCTCCATTACAGTTCTGACAAGATCTTGAACTGTGTTTTCAATACCTGTGATTCTCTCTTCACTCATGGTTGTATTTTGTGTTTTTAATGTAGTTAGGTAGATGAACTCACAAACCAAAGCTCTGATAACCAATTTGCACTGAAACTATTCAGAAAAGACAACTAAACAATGACAAATTGAGCTAAGATTAAGACACTTGCAAGTACTCTGTTTCTGTTTGAATTGATTGTTAAAGAACAAGGATAGGACCTTAACCAAAGCACAAAGCCAATGGTTGAGGGTTGAACCTTGATCCCAGCACACAGCTAAGGACCCAAGCTCACTTCCAAGCACACAGCAAAGGAAGTTGTCTCAAGCACACAGCCAAGAGATGCAACAGAAACAAGGTTTCAGTTTTATATTTTACTTCAAATCTGTCTTTCATTCATTAGGAAATGGCCTTATATAGGCAAGGAGATTACATCCTACTCGTTCAATACATCCTAGGGCCACAATTGGCTTGCAAAAGAAACAGAAATAACAGCTACATTGTTCAGCATAAAGCAATAAAGTAGAAAAGTAGTTCTAATAGGACAATCTGCCTTAATGGGTTTGTTGGGGTTGAAACTGGTGGAGGGGTGGACTTCTGAGCTTGATTCTTGAGCTCAACTGAAGTGGGATGGATGCCAAAGGTCCCTCTAAAAGGCCCTCGAGTTTGTTTGATCATAAAAGGAAGTTTGATAGTGACATGTTAACTACTGCAAAAAGGCTGAAATCTGGACAGTCTGAAGTTGTCCCTAAGCTAACTCTTTGTGTGTTTGTTTCTGGGGAGGGAAGTCCTGGGGAAAGTTGTAGAGGACCTTCCCAAGACATAGGTTTGAGGGTTGGTTAGGCTTGTTTGATTGTGTGGGGCCCCATGGACCTTGTTTAGAAAGGCAGTGATAGGCTGTTTTTGGCTGGGGGCTGTTTTTGTTGTGTTGGGTTTGTTGGGCTGTTGGCTGAGCTTTGTTGTGGCCTAGTCTTGGGAAGTGGATGGCTAGGCTTTGTTCTGGTTGTGGTGGTGTTGTCTTAGCAGGCTTGAAGTGGTTGTGGCTTGGACTGAATAGAACATTGTCATAGCTGGTCATGGTGTTGTCTGAATGTATGTTGTTGTTTTGATGTTGAGTCTTGTCTTGAGTTTGTGTCTTGTCTTGAGCTCGTGTCATGGCTCGTGTCTTGTCTTGGTCACATACTCCCGTTGCAACCTCCTTTTCTTGAAAAGGATTTGCCCTCAAATCTTCCTCACCTTCATCATCTGATTCACCATGGTAAGGACTCAGGTCTCCAACATTGAAAGTACCATGTACACCATAGCTTCCTGGTAGATCCACCTTGTAAGCATTGGTGCCTATCTTCTCCAATATCTCAAATGGTCCATCAGCCCTTGGCATGAGCTTGTTTCTCCTCTTGTCTGGAAATCTCTCTTTTCTTAAATGCAACCATACAAGATCTCCTGCTTTGAATTCCCTTGCTTTCTTAGGCCCCTTGGACCTGGCCTTGTACAACTCATTGGACCTTTCAATCTGCTTCTTGACTTGCTCATGAATCTGTATCATTTGCTCAACTCTTTTCTTTGCATCATAGCTTGCCTTGTTTCCTTTGACTGGTGCTAGGTCTGTAGGCATGAGAGGATTAGTGCCATAAACTGTTTCAAAAGGACTTTTACCTGTGCTGCTGGAGGGAGCTCTGTTGAAGGCAAACTCAGCTTGTGCTAGCTTGAGGTCCCAATCTTTCAATGACTTAGAAACAATGCTCCTTAAGATCTTCCCTAGTGTTCTGTTAGTGACTTCTGTCTGCCCATCAGTTTGGGGATGGTGAGAAGTACTAAACAATAACCTAGTCTTCAATAGCTTCCACAAGGTTCTCCAGAAATGGCTCATGAACTTTGTGTCTCTATCTGAGACAATGCTTCTAGGGACCCCATGTAACTTGACAACCTCCCTAAAGTATAGTTCAGCTACCCCCAATGCATCCTCAGTCTTCTTACAAGCAATGAAATGTGCCATCTTGCTGAATCTATCTACAACCACCATGATTGAATCTTTTCCCCTTTGAGTTCTAGGTAAGGCTACAATAAAGTCCATACTGAGGTCTTCCCATGGCTTGTTGGGTACTGGAAGTGGTGTGTAAGGGCCTGCTTGAAAGTGTGCCTTGGCTAGTTGACAAGATCTGCATCTTTTGAGGGCATCTTGCACATCACTGAGCATCTTAGGCCAATAGAACTGATCTTGTAAGATGTCATAGGTCTTCTGTACCCCAAAGTGACCAGCAAGGCCATTGGAGTGAACCTCTTTGACCAGTAGTCCCCTATAAGGTCCCTTAGGCACACACAGTTTGTTTCCATAGAATAAGTATCCTTCTTGAGCTGTGTACTTGCTCCCTTTCTTGACTTGCCCTTCTTGGTGTACCTCCCATTCATGCTTGAAGTCTGGGTCCTCTTGATAGAGCTCTTTCATAAATTCAAACCCCAACACCCTTTGCTCCATGAAGGTCAACATTACAGACCTTCTAGACAATGCATCAGCTACAACATTGTTCTTACCTTCTATGTACTTGCTGGAGAATGAGAAGGATTGCAAGAACTCTACCCATTTGGCATGTCTGGGGTTGAGTTTGTGTTGTCCATTGATGTATTTGAGAGCCTCATGATCAGAATGAAGCACAAAAGGCTTAGGCTTCAAGTAGTGTCCCCAATGATTCAATGCCCTCACAATGGCATAGAATTCCTTGTCATATGTGGAATAGTTAAGCTTGGCCCCATTTAGCTTCTCACTAAAGTATGCCACAGGTTTCTTTTCATGAGTAAGCACAGCTCCTATGCCAAGACCACTGGCATCACACTGTACCTCAAAGAGTTTGTTAAAGTCTGGTAGAACCAATATTGGAGACTTGCACAATAGCTCTTTGATCAGATTGAAGGACCTTTCAGCCTTCTCATTCCACTTGAACTCTCCCTTCTTCATGCACTCAGTAATAGGGGCCATGATTGAACTAAACCCTTGTATGAACCTCCTATAAAAAGATGCCAACCCATGGAAACTTCTTACATCAGTAACAGTTTGGGGAATGGGCCATTCCTTGATTGCTTGCACTTTCTCAGGATCAACTGCTACCCCTTTCTTAGAGATGATGAACCCAAGGAAGTAAACCTTAGGCTGCATGAAGGTGCACTTCTCTAGCTTGCCATACAACTTGTTTTCTCTTAGGACCTCAAACAACAACTTCAGATGTTGCAAATGTTCTCCCTTAGTTGAACTGTAAATAAGAATATCATCAAAGTAAACCACTACACACTTGCCTAAGTAAGGCCTTATGACCTCTGTCATCAACCTCATGAAGGTGCTAGGGGCATTAGACAACCCAAAAGGCATCACCAGCCATTCATAGAGCCCATGTTTAGTCTTGAAAGCTGTCTTCCATTCATCCCCTGCTCTTATCCTCACTTGGTGGTAGCCCTGCCTCAGATCAATCTTAGTGAACAGTTGAGCCCCACTTAGCTCATCCAGAATATCATTAAGTCTAGGTATGGGAAACCTATACTTGATGGTAATGTTGTTGATGGCCCTACTATCAATACACATACGCCAAGTCCCATCCTTCTTTGGCACAAGCAAGGCTGGTACAGCACAAGGACTGAGGGACTCTCTGACATAGCCCTTGTTGAGTAGTTCACCTACTTGAAGTTGGTAGTTTAAATTGATATCCGAGATGGTAGTTTAAATTATAATAAAATTAAATTGATATTTCTTTGGCACAAGGACTGAGGGACTCTTTGGCACAAGGTTTTTCATAAAATTACTATTTCTCACATGTTAGAAATTATAATACGAGATGGTAGTTTAAATTGATATCCGTTAAGTTAAACGGGTTTTCGTATGATTTTAATAATTCACATGTTAGAAATAGAATGAAATAACATGAAATGAATGTGATATTCTTATGTTCAAGCCTCGAGGGCTAAGACTCTGTTTCTAGCTTGAACCGGGTAGTAAACTCCTGAACTGATAGTTTTTCTTGCTTGAAATCCATGAACTCTTTCAACTTTTGTTGTCTCAACTCATCAGGGTAAAACCTCGCTTCCAAGAGCTCACGGAAACGAGCCCACCCAAAGTTAG
>JAIUZE010070158.1:0-45633 GCA_022085475.1 Heliosperma pusillum
TATTCCACACAATACAATGCCAAGCAACCTTAGAATCAGAGTTCTGTGTAATCCAAGAGTAGCCTTTAGCAATGGAGTACTCCTTATCCAAGCCCCCCACTGGCCATTCACATATCCAACTTTAAGAACATCCCTAACCTCACAAATTTTCCTCCAGGCCCAAGAACTATTAGCATTTGGAGTATAATCAAACCAAGAAGAAGTCTTCAAGTAAATGTTCCCAATCCATTTGATCCAAAGATGATCTTGTTTACAAGCAATCCACCAAACTAGCTTACCAATAGCAGCAATGTTCCATTGATGGCTATCAATTAACCCCAAACCACCAGCCTCCTTACTCTTACAAAGAATATTCCAAGAGACTAGGGGAGCTTTAGAGTATTTATCAGTCCCTTCCCATAGAAAATTTCTGCATAAAGACTTAATCTTATCCATCACCCCCATAGGAAGAACAAAGATTTGGGACCAGTGATTATGAATAACAGATAGAACAGATTTCACTAAAACAAGCCTGCCTGCATAAGAAATCTTCCTACTATTCCAACCTCTAATCCTCTTAACCATCCTCTCAACAAGGATATTGCAATCCATTTTACTAAGTCTTTTATGTGAGATATTCACCCCTAGATATTTAAAAGGCAAAGACCCTTTCCTAAATCCAGTTTCTTGCAGAATATGATGAAGAATATCACTCTTGATCCCATTGCAATAAAACTCAGATTTATCAGGATTAATGTGCAGGCCAGATGAAGTAGAGAAGACCTTAAAAGCTTCCATAATAGCAAAAATGGAAGTAACATCTCCTCTACTAAACATGAGAAGATCATCAGCAAACATCAAGTGGTTTAACTTCAGAGATTTACAAAGAGGATGATAATGGAAGACAGGAAACCTCTCAATAATCTGCAACAACCTGCTCAAGTACTCCATACAAAGAGTGAATAAAAGAGCAGACATAGGATCCCCCTGCCTGAGACCCCGAGCTCCTTTAAAGAAACCATGATTCTGTCCATTGAGCACAATAGAATAGCTAGGAGTGCTAACACACTCCATGATCAACTTAATCAAGGTAGGAGGATAGTGTAAACCTTGCAGCATTTGTCCAACAAACCTCCATTCAATAGAATCATAGGCCTTTCTCAAATCAACCTTCATAAGACACCTAGAAGAAACACTCTTCCTAGTATATAATCTGATCAAGTCTTGACTAATCAGAATATTTCCAAGGATACTTCTATTCTTAATGAAGGCACACTGAGCAGGATTGACCACTTAGTAAGACTATCACTAAGCCTGTCACAAATAAGCTTAGAAATAACCTTATAAATAGTATTACAGCAAGCTATAGGACGAAATTCCTTGACAGATTTTGGATTCTCAACTTTGGGGATCAGCACAAGATTAGTACAGTTCAACTGTTTGAGCAACTTCCCTGTCACAAAGAAATCCACTACAACAGCACAAATGTCTTCCTTAATGATATTCCAGCTTGCCTTGAAGAACTTACTAGTGTATCCATCAGGGCCAGGGCTCTTATCATCAAGAATAGAAAACATTGCTCTCTTGATCTCAGTTTGGGAAGGAATACTACACATAGGAGCCCAATCCTCCTCCTCAACCAATATACCCTGCTTAATAACATGCTCATAACAATTGGAAGTGGTAGCATTAGTACCCAGTAACTGTTTATAGAAATCAATAAAAGCTTTGAGGATCTGATCAGGATCAGTACATAACTCTCCACTGCCATTCTCAATAGAAACAACCTTATTCTGAATTTGCCTATGCCTAATAGCATGATGAAACATGCTAGTGTTAGCATCACCTTCAAAAGCCCAGACACACTTAGCTTTCTGCCTAAGGAATCCAATCCTAGCCTCTGCCAGCATAGTATAAGAATTCCTAAGTTGAAATTCTTTATCCATCAGGCCAACATTGGAAGGATCTTGTAGTAATGCCATCTGACTCTCAATTAACAGTTGATATGGAACATCAGCATTCCTTTCAACATCAGAAAACACTGACTTATTCAACTGCTTCAAAACAGGCTTCAACCTCTTCAATTTAGTGACAAGTTGAAAACTCTTAGTGCCCACAACCCTATTCCTCCACTCCAGCTCAACCAAAGAACAAAAATCAGCTACCTTAGTCCACATGTTGAAAAACTTAAAAGGCTTCTTTTTCTCACTAACATTACCACCACAAGAAACAATGCAAGGGCAATGGTCAAAGGCACCTTCAGGATAGTAATGTGCAAACCAATCAGAGCATTTATTTAACCAAAACCCATTCACCAACACCCTATCAATACGACTAAAAATTCTAGTTTCACTAGGATGTTTATTATTCCAAGTGAAAAACGAACCAGTCGACTTCAAATCATAAAGATCACAAATATTCACCACCCTTTGAAAAGGCCTAATTTTCTCCTGCTTAACAGGCTTCCCCATTCTCTCATTCATATATAACACATTATTAAAATCACCCATCAACACCCATGCATCTGGAACAGCAAGGGCCATCAAGTCATTCCACAAAGGTACTCTATCTTTAATCCTATTGAAAGCATAAACAAAGGTAGCAAAGAACACACAACCCACAATTTTATCCTTCACCTTAGTATGGATAAACTGATCACTCATACTAATAACCTCAACATCAGCCCTTGAAGACTTCCACAAAATCCAGACTCTACCTCCAGGATGACATATAGTATTAGTAACAATCTCCCAACCAACACCCATACTAGCAACTACTTTATTTAGAGACAAAGGCTTAACCTTAGTCTCAAGGAGCCCAAACAGATCAACATCATGCTGATGCATAAACCACTTAACATCAGCCTGTTTTTTATCACTATTTAGGCCCCTAACATTCCACATACCAAACTTAATCATGAGCAAGGCAGGGCTCCTTGCCCCCTCCTTTATCAACCATTTCAGATTGTGAGATAACTTGATTTAATTCATCATTAAAATTAACTGCAAAATCATCCTCAATACCTCCAATAGTCCTACTTTCATGCCTTGTCAGTCTGTTAATCACTCTTGCAGGAGTGAAAACAGTAGCAGCAGGCACAGCAATAGGAGTAGTAATAGGGGTAACCAGAGATGAATTAACAGTAGAAGTTTTTGTTAGAGGGGGAAACTCCTTAGGATCTACAACCACAACTGGCATCACCCTTGTCTTCCATACTTGTTTAGGTGTCTGTATAGGTTTCACACCATACACCTTACGCCTACAAACTTCAGCCTTATGACCAATGCCTTTACATTTTTGACATGTAACAAGCAACCAATCATACTCCACATCCACTATGATTTCACACCCCTTTTCATCCTCAAATCTAATAGAATTAGGAAACCCTTGATCAATCTCCACTTCAACCATTATCCGTGCAAAACCCAGCAGTTTCTTCTCAAGGGTAGCATCATCAATACGGATAAAACGTCCTATCAACCCTGCTAATTTCTCCAAACACTTAGCCCCCCAAAACTTCAGATCCAAACCTGTTAACTTAACCCATATGGGAACCTTTTTAACAGAGACTTTAGCAATCTTAATATAAGGCGACCACGGATTCAATACAATAGGCTTACCATCAAATACAAATATGCCATTTTCCAAAATAAGCTTATGATGTTCAGGCTGACCTATACGAACTACAAATAAGCCATTAGGAAGAAAAGAAATGGAGGAAATTTCATACCCATTCCATATCCTTCGAAGAAAGCCCTCAAGAACATTTCGTGGAGGGTTAGCCCCCATCACATATCCATATAATGACCATTTCCAATAATCAATTTCTGATTCAACATCCTCAATAGTTAACTTTAATCCCATCTTCCTGTTTTCCCCACCAGTTACTTCAACTTCAGCAATAGGAGCCAATCGAGAAGAAGAAGGAATACTATGTTTACTCTTCTTCCTGGATTGGACCACATTCCACCCATACAAATCACTATCCTCTGCATTAACAACATTCGCATCTCCTTGTATCACCGTAGTAACTTCCCGCCTAGCATTTTCAATTTCTTCTAACAGATTTTCCACATGAACAGTGCCCTTGGGTATGTTAGAAGGAGTCAACACATTCATGTTATTACAATTAATACCGTTATTACTACCATTATTATTATTGTGATTATTATTATTAGTATTATTATTACTACTTGATGGACTATTATTATTATTATTTTGATTTTTTTGATTATTTGGTTTCTATTTTTGAAGATATTGGATTGATATGGTTGACACGCCCCCGCAAGATGGACGTTGTAGGAAGAAGTCACATCTTGTCTCGCAGTTCATGAAAGCGGAGTTTGTGGAGTGGTTTGGTGAGAGCACCTGCTAGTTGATCCTTACTTGCGACATGTTGTATACGGATGTGACCAAGCTCAAGTTGCTCACGAACAAAGTGAAAAGATAGAGCCATATGCTTCATTCTTGAGTAAAAAACTGGGTTCTTTGCATAGAGCGTGGCAGACATGTTGTCACAATAGAGTGTCGGAGGCTTGGTGATGGAGATGTGGAGTTCTGTGAGCAGGTTACGAAGCCAGGGCGTTTCAGAGGTGACAGCAGCAAGGGCTCGAAATTCAGCTTCGGTTGTGGAGAGAGCAAGGGCACGTTGCTTTTTCGAGGACTAGAAGATTGGGTTTCAGCCAAGATAGATGATGTATCCAGTGGTTGATATATAGGTATCCTTATCGCCAGCAAAATCTGCATCACAAAAGGCATGAAGACAGGATGGAGAGGTGCGATAGAGTTGAAGTCCGTGGGTTTGGGTGCCCTGTAGGTAGCGTAGAAGACGTTTTAAGGCAAACCAGTGGGTAGAGGTAGGATGGTGGAGGAATTGTGCCAATCGGTTTACGGTGAAGGCAATGTCGGGCCTTGTTAGAGAAAGATAATGTAAGCTTCCAACAATGGCCCGATACGTGTGGTGGTCGTGTATGGGGTTATTGTCTTCGCGCTTTAGGGGGGTGTCGGTTGCAATAGGTGTTGAATTTGGTTTGGCTTCCGACATTTTGTATTTAACTAAAAGATCATGTATATATTTGGATTGGTTAAGATGAATTCCATGATTGTTATGCGTGACCTCAATTCCTAAAAAATATGATAACGGTCCAAGGTCTTTGATGGAAAATCGTTAAGCAAGATTAGTAATAAAATTTTGTGATTGTTCGTTGTTGGTTTGGACCTGTAATTATGAGATCGTCAACGTAGACGAGCATATAAATACAGGTGGTTTTGGTATGTAGTATAAATAAGCATGAGTCAAAAATGGATTGCTTAAAACCATAGGTAACCAGGTATGTTTTTAGCTCGGTGTACCAAGCTCGTGGTGCTTGTATTTTTAATCCATAGATTGCTTTGTGTAATTTACATACAAAATCAGGTTTAGAGGCATCAATGAAGCCGTGTGGTGGGCCATATACACGTTATCAGTCAATGTTCCTTGTAAGAAGGCATTGTTGACATCTAGTTGTCTTAGTGACCAAGCATTGGTTACGGCAAGGGAAATGATTAGACGGACTGTTGTTGGTTTTACAACCGGACTGAAGGTTTCAGTGTAGTTTATTCCCGGTTGTTGGTGGAATCCTTTCGCAACTAGACGTGCTTTATGTTGTTGCAATTATCCATCGGGGTTATATTTAATTCGATAGACCCACTTGCAGCCTATTATATTTTGAGACGGGTGACGAGGGACTAAAGTCCATGTTTTGTTTCTTTCGAGAGCGTCAAATTCGTTTTGCATAGCCTGCCGCCATTGTGGTACTATGAGAGCTTATTTTATGGTATTTGGTAGAGAGGATGTGGTAGCTGAAGCATGAGCGAGATTAGCATATTTGGGGTTGGGGCGACGAATATTATGATCAAGTCGAGTAGTGACGGTTCGTGTTGGAGGAGGTGGTGGTGGTTTTGTTCTCGGCTTAGATGACGGCGGGGTGGGGCAAGTGAAGTGGGTGATTCAGTGGTGACATGAATAAGAGGTGGAGTGGTGATTTGGGGAGTTGATTGTCGTCAAGTATAGACTTGAGTGATGGGGGGTCGTTGTTGGTGGGAGATGGTGGGATTTGGAGGGGGCGGTGGGATGTTGGCTTGTTTTAAGATGGGTAGGACGAGGTGACACCAGTCATCGGGGTTGGTGTTTGAGGATGGTGGGGGTGATGTTTTGAGAAGCCGAGTGTATGCAAATTCATCTTCTATATGTTTGACATGGCGAGATGTGTATAAGCGGTTGGTTTTTGGGTCTAGACAATGAAAGGCACTTTGAGTGGTGGAGTACCCAACAAATATACACGGAATTGATCGATAGTCGAGTTTATGTTTTGTATATGGTCGTAACCATGGGAAACAAAGGCATCCAAAATTATGCAATTTTGTGTAATTGGGTTGTGACTTGTGTAAAAGCGAGTATGGTGTATGATCATGCAACGTTTTAGTAGGCAGACGGTTTATAAGGTATGTTGCCGTACTAAAAGCATAGGGCCAAAGTGTGGTGGGTCGACCAGCGTGGGCGAGTAGAGCTAGTCTAGTTTCGACGATATGACGGTGTCGTCTCTCAGCATACCCGTTATGTTCTGGGGTATGTGGTGGAGAGGTAGAGTGACTTATGCCATTGTCTAGTAAGTGAGGGTTTAGTTTTTGAAATTCTCCACCATTATCGGAAAAGAAGTAGCGGATGAGTTTATTAAAATATTTTTCCACTAAGGCTTTAAACTGAAGAAATACTTGGTTGGTTTCGGATTTTAGTTTTAGCGGAAAGAGCCATATGTATTAGCTAAAGTGGTCTACAAATACGACGTAGTATTTATATTTTTCGTGAGAATATATTGGACTTGTCCATAGGTCGGAATAAATTAAATCGAGTGGCGCGGTTGTTTTTATGGACGATATCGAAAATGGTAATTTCTTACTTTTACTTATTTGACACGATTCGCAATAAGAAAAATTAGAAAAATTCAATAATGCATTTTTATTAATGAGATTCATAACATCTACATTAGGGTATCCCAACTTGTGATGCCATGAGAGCGAGTTTGAGCCTTTTTGGGTTGAGTAAGCAAGCAGTTTTGATGGGCTCAACTCGTATATGCCGTTTTTAGCCCGTCCCTGGAGTAGCACTGCATCCGTCAAAATTTCCTTAACAAAGAAAGAAGACGATGAGAAAACAACATAAGCATTATTATCACGACATAATTGTGAAATTAACAAAATATTACGGGAGATTTTTGGTACATGGAGTACGTTTGTTAATTTAAGAGAAGAACAGGGTAATTGAACAGAACCTATGTTGGCTATTTCAAGCGCTGATCCATTGCCAATGATGAGGTCATCAGACCCTGCGTAGGCCGAATGAAGTGCTAAGGTGTCAAGGTCGTGTGTCACGTGGTGAGAAGCCCCGCTGTCAAGAAGGTAAGAGGGGTTCGGGTTGCTGGTGATGCCGTATGTTGCGGTGTGGGCCTGTGGTTGCTGCTGCCGAGTAGGTGGAGCTGGGAAGATAATATTTGGGTATAATTTGCGGAATAGATCAAGGACAGTCTGCAATGACATGTCCAATTTGTCTGCACCATTGGCAGCGGCCCTTGAAGGGTCTCGGGTTTGGATTAGCGGAGGATGATGATTGGACCGTGGTGGTATATTGGTTGGTGGTGTTGGAGTGGCAGTTATTCTGATTGTATCGGTAATTGTTGTTGTTTCGATAGGAATAATTTGCAGTGGGTTGAAACACATCATTTGTATGGTGTTGTTTTAACAAGAGTTCATGTTGAAGAAGCTTTTCATGGAGAGCTTCGAATGTGATTGGGTTGTCTCGGGCACGTACGGTGTCCATGACGGGTTTGTACAAATTGTAATCGAGACCTTTTAGGACCTTTGATATGATATCTTTCGGCTCTAACACTTTGCCTATGAGAGCAAGTTGATCTATGCACGCCTTTAGGGCATTCATATAATCGGTAATGGTTTGATCTGTGGTTTTCACGATTGAGTCAAGGCGATCCTTGAGTTGTAGTATATGAGCGCGGGATGAGTTTGCATAGGTTCTTGCTAATATGTCCCATGCTTCTTTAGACGTGGTTGCACGGACAATTAACGATTGGACTGTTATCGAGAGGGTACTCATGAGAGCACCGAGGATCAAGCCATCCTGTTTTAGCCATGTATAGTAGGCCGGGTTTGGGGCTTCGGTATTGTCTGCTCCGGTGATGGTTTTGTTTGGTTGTGGGTTTGTTCCGTCAAGGAACCCAAATAAACTGTATCCAAAGAGGATGTGAGTGAGTTGGAAGTGCCATGAGAACAAAGTGTATATGCATTGTCATTGTCATAAGGACAATTCACAGAGGAGCATATGGCAACAAAAGCAATAAGGAACAACACTAAATTATAAAACCCACACACTGCAAACCGCACACTCCAAACCAACAACATATTAAAAAAAATGCTACACTGGTCAAAACACGGTAGTTTCAAAAACATAATAGATGCAATAAGGAACTTCATCCCCTACCTCTGTCTTACTCCATTAAAATAAATAACCCATAAAAGTTTAAGCACATTTTTTTCCTGATCCAATGATAAAATAATAATAATAATAATATCCTGACTATCAAAGAAATTCCGAATAGAATAAAAAAACGAGATATGAAGGCCATATACTCAATTACATGAAGGGCGGAAAAAACTGAAGACGAAATTCAACAAGCAAAGCAGAGACGATTACTCGCTCTGATACCAAATGTAAGTTTAAATTCATCTGAATATGCATGTTTAAATTACTGAATAAACATAAAATAATTAAATATAGCGGAAGCGATAAAATAAGATCGAGAATTAAACCTCCAACCATTGTTAATGAATTCCTTATCAACTTTAATAAAACCCCGTCTTTTGAACCCGTTTCAGAAAACCCGTCTTCGTCGATTGACTTCGGTTCCAAACCCTCAACTCACTAATTTAGATGGTGTATAATACTTAAGAGAGAGTAGGTAATGGTGACCTTTATCAATGAAGTTGTATTGTCTTATATACTGTTATTGCCATCAAAGAGCAGTTATACGTGAGATGAATGTGGGAGTGGCTACTGATGGTGAGGAGTAAATAAAGGGTAGTTTTAGCTAGTCCATGGGTTTGACTGCCAATTAAATGGGCCACACAATTAGGATTATTAATTAACTGGATTAAATATTATTGTTAATAATATTTACTTAATAATTATAAAATTCAGCATAAGTAGCTGCGCCCCACACTTTTAACCGCCGGTCCATTATCTGCATCTTCGGTTTATACGAAGGACCTTTACACTTGAAGTTGTGTTGGGGTGGTGTTGTGTTTGTGTATGATCAAAATAACAGCTATGTAAATGCATCGTCGGATGGACAACGTCATGGAAATTATTTCAATGGTAGCAAAATATACTTGGTTTTGTTACTTTTTTGGCTTGCCTAACAACATCTATTATGAGGTAAGTGTGAACTATATAACTGATTGCAAAGTATCTTTAGACACCCACATATTAGTTTCGAGTGCAATTTAATATTTAATAGCCAAGGAAGGAGTCAAGTTATTTGTAGACATATATATTACAAAATGTTTCTAGGTATAGTATGTTACATGCTACTATTATTAAATCAATGCGTTTTGTTTCCCCGGCCTTCAAATACCTACGCAGCTTGCACTTGTGCACTACTTTGGTCTGCTTGGAATATTTCGTTCGTGAGATTCAAAATGTTATGCAACTACCTAAACTTTTTTAAGAGATCTGTTTGAAGTAATGTACTTTAGTTTTAAGTGCCTAAGCACCCATGATAATATGCGGTCATGGGAAATAGACGATGCTGGAACCACTTCGATGTAGACTGGGGTTGACATTTTTTTTACTCCAATGTTGAGAATGTAGTTCTCCTTGACCTACATTAAACCGTGCATAGAAAACTATTTATTTCCAGTTAATGTTGCAACAGATGAGCGATATGATCTATGAATGCTGCTAAGATTCCATTGTGACTTAGCCTAGGTGTTTAATGTGTTTATTGTTTAAGAGACTACACAAATTTGAGAAATCATTACAACTGTGTTAGTAGGTTTTGTTTAAATCCTTGTGATTTTTAATTCTTGTGGAGACATTGAGTGCAAGGCCTTGACATCAATATCTAGAAGTTTTTATGTATTTTTAGCCAACGCTGAAAAAGTATGGCTGCCAGTCTCATATGTTGCTTCAAATGTGACGCTCATCCTGTAGTTGAGCATGCTACTTGTGAGATTAGTTTTTTAAATTGATGTGCGCCTTTTTTAATGCCTTAAAAGAGAACTTGTGTTGGTCACCGTGGGGAGGAAATGTTGTTTTCTTTAAAGCATGAAGCACATGAATACGCAGCACCTATGTCTTCATCGTTGCATGTTCTGCAGTTATTACAAACAAGGTAGCATCGCACATAGTGCTTTTCTAATTCAGTTAGCTTTATATGTAACCAATGTCTTTCCTCTTGAAAAGTAATGTTCACTTGGCCGTCGTAAATAATTACAGGTTATAAGAGATTTGTTGGGTGAAATGATTACCACTGGCCCTACAAGCACAAACTAAACTTGTAATTAGTGTTCCTTGCTTCCAGGATAGTTGCTCTCCTGCTTGGCACAAAGTCTTTCAACTATTGTAATAGTGCGTTCAGTTTGCGGCTGACGCACTTCAACGACTTGGTTAGCTTTATGACAAGTGCGCCCTTATGTGCTCCACCCTTATAATATATAATTTGGTATTGCGTTTCCAATTAGTAGTAATGTACATATTAACTTAGTGTAGCGATGCTCACCAAACATGTGTGGAGACTTTCGGATCAACCCTAATAACTGTTGAATATGTGGTTCAGAGTGAGAAACCTACATTTAAAGCACCAATTTTAGATGAGTGTTGAAGGTGTAATACTCTGTTTCTGACTGTCTGGTACTCGATCGAGTAGGGGGCACTCGACCAAGTGGTGTCTCTACTTGGCCGAGTAGAGGTCATCGGCCGAGTGGTTGATTGTGTCAGTTAGGCAGCCTTCTGCCTAGGTGGCACTCAGCTGAGTGTTGTGGGCACTCGATCGACTGCAATGTACTCGATCGAGTGTTTTGTCCACTCGATCGAGTGCACCGGTCTAGTGAGTTTTTTCGAGTGGTTTTGAATTACGATAATTTAGAGGTAGAAAAGGATTTCGTCAGTTAATCACAAATTATCAAAATCCTAAACTCTCTTAAAACTCTCTCTAAATCCCTCTTGATCATCTTAATTCATCCCTAAGCTTGGATTGTCATCACTTTTTCGTCGGAATCGTTGTTTACCTTAATCTCGTTGTAAGTACCTTTACTTTGAATCTAGTTGATTATTGTTGGGTAGATCTTATTAACCCTAATCTGTTTTAGGGATGGGATTAGATTTTTTTATTGAACTAGGTATTAATTTTTGTTAGAAGGAGACTTCGTAGAGGAAGATTTCTGATTGTGATTGCATTTGTCGCGGATTTGCTTAGAGGTGGGGTTTCCCTACTCAGTACCTTTGTATATTAATTGATATTGTTGATGTTGTTGTTGTTGGTTACTATGATGTTGATGTTGATGGTTGTAGATGATGATGTACTTTTGATTGTGATTGGTTACTGGGTCTATATTGGTGGTCTGTCGGGGGACAATATCACACCCCGTGTTTGCATCTCTCCCGTCACGAGGGAGATGTGCACAATAATATTTCGGGAACTCTCGCTGCGGTGAGAGGGGCTATTGATGTCCAATGTTGCGGTATGGCATCGTAGGTAGAACGACGTTCAGATCTACAGTCTGACGCGGGCAGGGGTGACCGCTTCGCGGGAACTCGGTTTCTTGGAGTTTTGAGATGATACTGGTTACTTTGTTACCTGGTTACTCTAAGATTTTTTTTTTTTTTGTTTATACGTTGATTGATATATGATGGTACTGACCCCGTTTGTGTTTTCAAAGCTGTTGTGATCTATTTGAGCATGCTTTGGGGATCCAGTTTAGCAGGTATTCCGTTTGAGCATGCTTTGGGGATCGGATGGGATTGATGTCGCTGACGAGTCTTTAGCTTCCGTTGTGTCTTAGACCTTATTTATGAGTTGTTATTTTGGATATGTTGTTTTGAGATAGTATTCATTCATTATTTATTTGAGACGATGTAATTACTCCAAACCTTATTTAATAAATGTCTTTTCATTATGGTCTATTTTATATGTACTACCTCGGGCAACCGAGATGGTAGCACCCTTGTTTATCGAGGAAGATCTTAATTAGTAAGGCTCTTTGGTAGATGAGGGTTTTACAAAAAGGTGCCTTGAACTTTATTTTTTGTTATCCGTGAGTGTCGTTGTGGTAACATGACTTGAGGTCTGTAAAGCTAAATATTGGAAAGGAAGGTGCAATGGCGTATAAAGCTTCACATGTTATAGCTCCCAATTATGTACCGACTTATTTATAGGAGCGTCGAGTTGTATATTTTTTGTAGATATATAATTAACATGACTAGTCTTCCGTTGTGTACTTCAAACTAGATTTAACTTTCGAGTTGTTTCATTTTGAGTTGTTTCATTATGGTATCTTTGATTGTACGCCCTCGGAAAACCGAGCGAGTAACACTCCCTTTTACCTTTTTCGGGTATATGAGGGTGTTACATGTGGTTCATTCCAAACTCATACCTCTAGTTAATGAACCAAACACCCCAATAATCGATAACATCCCCAAACTCCAGTAAACGAGTTCCCGCTGAAGCGATAACCCTTGTCAGTGTCAGACTGCAGATCTGAACGCCGTACCACCTACGATGCCAGACCGCAACACTTAACAACGTCATCAACATCAATCAACATATAAGGTACTGAGTAGGGAAACCTTAACAAAAAGAAATTCCGCAAATATTGACGCGCAACTAGAATTCTTCCTCTACGAATCCTTCTCCTAACATATTACAATAGTCTAGATCAATAACAATCCAATTCCCCTTCCCCAAATTAGATTAGGATTTCAATAAGGCTACCCAACAATACTAATTAAATAAAAGATATGCATACTTACAACAAGCTTCACTATAAGAAATCTTGTTTCAGGCGACTGTATTAAGGCGACTGATACTAATAGTCGCCAATTTAGCGACTGAAAATATATTCGGGCGACCGAAAATAGTCGCCAAATTGGCGACTGAAACAATACTGCAAGATTATATAAAAAAACTCGGGCGACTGAAATCAGTCGCCAAATTGGCGACTGAACAAGCCTTTTGGCGACTGATCTCAGTCGCCAAATTGGCGACTACCCAATTCAGTCGCCAATTTGTGTATTATTCCAGAACAACCAAAACTCATCCGCACACTTTGCTTTCACCATTTTTCTTCAAAGTCGAAAAAACCCACTACAAAGTCGCCACCACCACTACTCCACTTCCTCAACCACCACTCTGACCACCGCTCCGACACTAGCTCCACCGGATCTTTGTGCTCTCCTTCTTCTTGTGTTGCTTTGTTTGTTCTAATTGGTGAAGGTATATTTGTTCTAATTTCAATCCTTCAATTAATTTAGTTTGTTTGTTTAATTTGTGATTCCTACTTGTATTTAGTTGATTTTATATGTTTATATAAACATTTGTGATGATTATTGGTTTAGATGTTAAATGTTTGTTGTAATTTGAATCTTTAGATTAATTGGGGGTTTTTGATTAGTGGTAGTGTTGTTGATATTATTAGTGTTGTTAGTATTAATTTTGTTGGTATTGTTAATATTGATTTGGGTTAGTGTTGTTAGTAATGGGGTTTTGATAATTTTCATGATTTGGGTTAGTGTTGGTAGTATAGGGGTTTTGGTTAGTGTTGTTTGATTAGTTTTAGTATGTTAATAATATTAGTGTTATTAGTATTATTTTGTTAGTATTGATAATTTTGATTTGTGTTAGTGTAGTTCGTATTAAGGTTTTGATAAATATGATTGTTTGTGTTAGTGTTGTTAATATTTGGGGTTTTGATTAGTGTTAGTATTTTTTGTACTTGTTGTGTTGGTTAATGTTTAGATTAAAATGAAGAGATTGGAGCGTACATGGATGTACGAAGAAAGACTTGATAAGAAAAGACGTCCTACCGCTAGATTTATAAAGGGGGTTGCCGAGTTTATTGAATTTGCTAAACAACAAGACGAGTATGATTTAGTAGTAAAGAAACTTAGGTGTCCTTGTATTAAATGCAAAAACATGAAATATCTACATGACATTGAGGTTCAAGAACATCTTTATACAAACGGGTTTTGTCCAAACTACTACAATTGGATTTCTCATGGAGAATATTATTTTTCACTTCCCGAACAATCTCAAATCCCACAAAATGAGAACCCATATAGAGATATGGTAGTTGATGCCTTTGAGTCTAATATTTTCAATAATGATCATATACCAATGAATGAAGAAGAACCACACCCACAAGCAAAAGCCTTTTTTGATATGTTAAAGGCGAGTGAAAAACCATTATATGAAGGGAGCAAAATGTCATTGTTAGAAGCCGCCTCTAGGATAGTAACTTTGAAATGTGAGTACAATTTGCCATTTACTTGTGTTGATGGCATTGCTTCTTTGATTGAGGATGTTATCCCCGGTAATAATGTCATGACCCGATCATTCTACAATACCAAAAAAGTAGTGAAAGGTCTACAACTTCCGCATTACAAGATTGATGCATGTCCCGATGGATGTATGCTCTTTTGGAAGGATGATGCTTTGCTTGACAAGTGTAGTAAATGTGAAAAGGCTAGATATAAGACAATTGAGGGAAGTATTGTCTTGAAGGGTAAAAAGGGAAAGAATGAAAAAAAGAGAGGTGAAAAGAGTAAGAAACCAATACCCGAAAATCCCGTAACTTACTTTCCTCTAGCTCCTAGACTTCAAAGAATGTTTGCTACCAAAAACATTGCCGAGCAAATGAGATGGCACAAGGAAAATCCCCGTACTCCGGGAAAGATGTGTCATCCGAGTGATGGAGAGGAATGGAAGCGGTTTGATATGCTTTACCCCGACTTTGCTGAGGAACCCCGTAATGTGCGACTTGGCCTTTGTACGGATGGTTTTGCTCCATTTGGCCAGTTTGGTAGAAAGTACTCTTCTTGGCCCGTAATGGTCACTCCATACAACTTACCACCTTGGTTATGTATGAAAAAACAATTCATCTTCTTGTCACTAATTATTCCTGGCCCTGATAATCCAAAAACCGCCTTAGATGTTTATTTGCAACCTTTGGTGGAAGAATTGAAACAATTGTGGGAAGTAGGTGTGCAAACATATGATGTGTCTTTAAAGCAAAATTTTCAACTAAGAGCTTCATTGTTGTGGACCATTAATGATTTTCCCGCCTACGGTATGCTATCTGGATGGTCTACCGCGGGAAAAAAGGCATGTCCTTGTTGCATGTACCAAAGCAAAGCATTTTCGCTTCCTTGTTCCCATAAAGTGAGTTGGTTTGATTGTCATAGACAATTCTTACCGGAGGGGCATGCCTTTAGGAGCAACAAAAAAGCTTTCAGAAAAGGTAAAGTGGAGCGCAATCATGTTGTAGATCGACTTCCGGGGGATAAGGTGTGGGATATGGTTTGTGATTTGTCACGTACTATTGATTGTACTAAAGCAGAGACGGAGGTGCTGAAGAAGAAAATTGGTTGGTTTAAAAGAAGCATTTTTTGGGATCTTCCTTATTGGAAGACGATGTTAATTAGGCACAATTTGGATGTAATGCATATAGAAAAGAACTTCTTTGAGCAACTGATTCACACGATTATGGATGTAAAGGGAAAGACTTGTGATACTGTTAAATCACGAGAAGATTTGAAGACAATTTGTCATCGTCCCAATCTTCACATTCGTAGCGATGAGTCTAAGCCAAAATCTATTTTTACACTTGACAAAGCTCAAAGGAAGGTATTATGTGAGTGGTTAAGAAAGTTAAAATTTCCTGACGGATATGCATCCGATTTTAGTCGATGTGTTGATATGAAGGAGCTAAAGTTGCAAGGCTTGAAAAGTCATGATTGTCATATCTTCATGGAACGATTATTACCTGTATCTTTGAGACATCTCCTCCCCACTCCTGTGTGGAATGCAATTGTTGAGATAAGTCAATTTTTTCGAGATTTATGTTCGTCTTCAATATGTGTTGATGACATGATTCGTCTTGAGGAGCAAATACCAGAGATATTGTGTAAGTTCGAGATGATATTTCCTCCATCATTTTTTAATTCCATGGAGCATGTACCGATACATTTGCCTTACGAAGCCAAAGTTGGAGGCCCCGTCCAATATAGGTGGATGTATCCATTTGAAAGGTAAGATCGCTAAGTAGTAATTAAATTATAATTATTATCGTACTATATATAATTGATTTAATATTTATATACTAGTCTTAACAACTATTAATTCCATCAATTATTGAATAGGTTTCTTAATCACGTGAAGAGGGTGAGGACATTTATGAGAATGGAAATGAAGAGGGTGAGGATTTAGAAATCGAGGATGGTGATGGTCAAGTTGACGGTGATGGTGGTGGTGATAGTGATAATGATAATGAATCAAATGGTGATGATGATGTTGACGAATTTGATGATGATAATGATTAATTGGGTAAAGATGTATTTATATATATTTTAATTAAGTTTTTTATGTTATTTGATGTTTTTTTTTATGTTATTAACAGTTTATGTTTATGTTTGTTTTTTATGTTATTAACCGTTTCTAACAATTTGAATATTTGTGTAATTGTAGATGGCAGGAGGTCGAGGTAGACAACGTGGCGGCGGTTCAAACAGACGCCGTAGTACTTCTTCAGTTGACGAGGAGGAGATGGAGGTTATTGATCAGCAGAGTCCGGTAGTGGTCGAGGAATCGATCAATGACGATGAGTCCTCGGATCAGACATCGGAGACGATCCAGTTCACCCCGGAAGGGAAGATGATACTTGATCCCGCGGGTTTTTGGTAAGACAACGACCAATGTCTTTAATTTATTATTTTGTAATTATATTCCATTATTTAACATAAATGCATACTATTCCATAATTTATTTTTCAGGTTTTCGTCTCAAAAGGTTGTACGCGGTTGTACTCAGAGTACAAAGATGAAGATGACGGGGGTTGCTTCTACTTGTTGGACAAAGACTACCTCTACACAAAAAGAGGAATGGTTCAATAATTTTAGGGTATATTATTTTTGTTTATATTTTCTTATATAATTATAGTTTTCAATTAATAATTTATTTTACTAATACTTACCTTTTAAATTGTAGAAAACATTTGACTAGCCGGCCGAATTAGAGTATATTGTACGTCAAAGGTACAATGAGACGTGCACTAGACGGTTAAGGGACAACATGTATAAGGTTGTCAAGAGGAAGAAGGAGCCGGAGCATATGAGAGGTATTTAATTGTTTTTGTTATTTGTATATAGTTATAATTTAACACATTTTATCATATTTTATAATACTTATTTAACTTGTACGTGGTGCATATGAAGATATGCTTAAATATCGTGAAACTCCGGAGTTTCGGGCTAGGTCGGCCCAAACATCCAAAAATAAGAAAGGAGGAAAGAAAGATGGAGCGGCTGAGCCGTCACATCACGTAGGATCTCGATCTTTTCTGGACCTAGTTTTGGGTGTAAGTTATAATTTCCACTTTTTCCTCCATTTGAAAATTATAACTTAAATTCTTTTTATTATTAAAATCTTCTTATACAAGTCTTTAATTTCTTCTTTTAGAAGGGTAAGAAGAAAAAAGCTAACACGCCCACGGCTCCGGAGCTCTTCCTTGACACCCATTCCCGACTCCAAGACAATAGAAGATATAGGATAAAACCAAAAGATAAGGAATTATATGTAAGTTTCAAACCATTTTTGGATTTTTACAATAAGTTCATTTTTCGAATGTTTAACAAATTTTGTAGCTATTTTTAATAACAATGTGTACATTTTGTAGATATCTTTTTTGGCCGAGAAAGTTAGGCAACCCGACAAGTCCGATAACGAGATTTGGTTCGACTTGGTAAAGGGTTTTAAGAAGGGGAATGTCTACGGGATTGGGTCGGCAAAGGACGTATTTTACGAAACTCCAAGGGGAAGAATGTCGTCCAGCTCAAAACAAACGTACGAGCCGGGAGTCGTGGGAAAACTCCAAGCCCAACTTAACGAAGAAAGAAGAAAAAACGCGGAAAGGGATGAGGAATTAAGGATAATGAAAGAAAAATTCAAGGCTTGGGAAAGCAGGTTCGACAACTACAACCAAGGTCCGCCTTCCTTTCGGCGGGATTATGATGAAGGCAATGGAAGTGGTGGACTGCAAGCCGAACCCATAATGACCCTTGGCTTCTGATATTAGTTTAGAAACTTGTGACTTGTGCTTGTTTAAACTTGATTTGTTAACGTTTCAGAAGATTTGTAAACTTGAAACAATTTTCTTGATCTATATGAGGATGTTGGTTTCACATCGTGTTGTTGTAATTGTGTGAAATTATGGTTGTTTTCTAGTATACTTGCAGGTTTGGTATGGTGACGAAATGGCAGGATGAAAACAAAATTTTTCTTGCAATATCACAGGTTTTTGGCGACTGAAATGTTCATTTGGCGACTACTTTCAGTCGCCAAACCCCCTGTATTTTTGCAAAATAAAAGGCCTTTTGGCGACTGAAATCAGTCGCCAAATTGGCGACTGAAGGCTGTAGTGGTCGCCAAATTGGCGACTGATGGCGATTGATTTCAGTCGCCAATTTGGCGACTACAACACCTATCAGTCGCCAATTTGGGCGACTGCTTTCAGTCGCCATTCCACCATTTTGGCGACGCTTTTTTCAGTCGCCAAATTTGGCGACTGAAATTAGTCGCCCAAATTTTTTTTGGCGACTAATGACTGTGACTGGTTCTTGGCGACTGATTTCAGTCGCCAAATTCATTTTAGCGACTGAAATTAGTCGCCAATATCAGTCGCCTGAATGTTGTTTTCTTGTAGTGCTTTATGCGAAAGAACGACTCAGGCGAACAACAATAGCAACCACAAGATTTAGTGATGAATTATGATGATTAGGGGGAGTTTAAGAGTGATTAAAAGTGTTTTAGGGTTTTATAATAGGTGATTAATTGGCGATATCCTTTTATAATCACTTAATCATTCTAATCCAAAACCGCTCGAAAAATCCGTTAGACCGGTGCACTCGGTCGAGTGCACGAAACACTCGGACGAGTAAACTGCTATGCACTCGGTCGAGTACTTATCATACTCGGCCGAGTGCCACTTAGGCAGACATAAGGGTGCCTAAGTAACAAACTTGACATACGCGGCCGTATACATCTTACTCGGCCGAGTCAAGACACCACTCGGTCGAGTACACCCCTACTCGACCGAGTCCAAGGTTATCAGAATACGGAGTATTACAATTAGCATCAACAACAATATCAAATCGGAAAAAAAGGAAAAGGAAAGTAAAATTAGGCAAGAAAACGTAGGCTCTGATTTGAAACCCGATTATGAAATATGCAGGGGCGGACCCACGTGGGGTCCCGGGGGGTCACGTGCCACCCCATAAAAAAAAAAAAAAAAAAAAAAAAAAAAAACTTTGTTGCTATTGAGCGGCTTTATGCGAATACGCTTGATATGTACATTATAGTATAACTAATAAACACCTAGTTGTTAGTGTTCTAGTGGTAAAACTCTTTTATCCTTTCCCTAGCTCCCCCAGGTGGTTTCAACCCATCAATTTATATTCTGGTTTTTAAAATTTTTATCCAATGTTAATTACTTTTTAAGTATATATCGGAAATACAATTTTTTTACTAAGTTTTACTACTCCCACAACGCTTAATTTTAAGGAGTATATGTAAATTAAAAAGCTTATTTGAAGTACATTTTAAACGCTATCAATTTGCGTTGATTTTTAAAAATGAAGGCAATTTTGATCATGAGGTACCAATTGGAAATGAATGTTTTTAAAATAGACGAAAAATAACACCATAGAAAAATCGGAAATTTCTCCTCCTTCCATAATATTTTTTTTCCAGATTTGTACAATATTTGTATATGAGTAACATAAGAACTAATTACTTTTGGTTGTCACATGTTATTATTTATAGATTAAAAGGATAAAAAAAAAGATATCTCTTGAGAACAATATGTTAAGCGGAAAAATCGACAAAAAAAAATTGTACCCCCCTTGTTCGAAATTTCTGGGTCCGCCACTGGAAATATGGTCGAAATTTTTATAGAAATATTGGGGTATTTCATAAAAAGACCAAAGTTAGCCATGTGTTCCTTTCTGTTCCTCTGTGATTCTTTTTTACCCATTTTCCCAAACTTACTAACACAGGATTTTGTCCCCCTCCCCCGGTCAAAACAAAATTTGTAACTGAACTAAGGTAATGTAGTAGGGTAGTCGAGGTCCTCGGTTGGTCTGAAATTACAAGTTAGTAATTTGGTTTGTTAATGGAGTAAATAAGTGAGCGATATAATGAAAGCGGCAAAAGCTGATAAATTCCATATATTGGTAGTGCAGCTTGATAAAATTGAATCGCTATCATCATTCAACCAACATTCATTGTCTCCACATAATTATGTTGTATGTTTTATGTCTACAGCCTTGTTCTAGGAGTCTCAAGTCTCAAGTCTCAAGTCTCAAGTCTCAAGTATTCATTCTTAGTTACATGTTTATTCCCTCCTCCTCATGGGCTTGACTGATAATTTGTTGTGTCGTTATCTTCCTTGTTCTAGAATCTAATGTATCAAACCCGTAGAGTTTAAAGTTAATCCCTGAACAGCAATAACTCTTTAAATACCAGACAGTTATAACAAAGGTTTGCGTTCTGCATGGAATGCCCATAAGCAAAGTCACTATGCTATCTCCTACTTGGAGCTGCTCCAAATCATGCCATTTTTATTACTCAGAAAGGATTAAGCTCATATAAAACAACTTTCAATATAATCTTCTCTCATTATACTTTAAATTTCTATAAACTTACCTTCGTTCGGATCTGTTATGATTTTTATAATATAAAGATTCTACAACATTTACAGTTACAGTCTACTCTTAGAAGTTATCAACCCAAGATTATTTATCAAACTTTTATATCATGCTTTATGTAATATGTATCTTACACGAACAATCCCTTAATCAAATAACCGTCTTGGTAAGCAATAACCACACTCGATACTAATCAACTTCACCCTACTGGACAAGGGCTCTTTAACCTACTACCCTTAATATATATTTGTATATACTCTTTAGCTATCTAGCCAATGCTGTAAAAAGGGTCAAAACACACAATATCAGACTGACCACAATAATTAAACCAACAACATAATGTCTTCAACATATATCAACGTCACTCTGAACCTTGTTCTTCAACGGCTTTCCTATCTGTAAACAACCGACTGGAGGTACTATCGGTGTTGTTACTTCTCCAAATGACTGCCAGCAGTATGGATCAGATATTCGGTAGAGTCCTTGCAGTGGCTTTAGTTGTATGGTATTTAAGGTTATGTCTGTGCATGGAAGGTCATCGCTGCATGCCAAATGTACTGGCTTTACCGTGTATGTTCCTTTAATGTTTTGATATGTGACGCCTGACACAGCAACAGCCGTTGTTTCATTCTTGCATTTGCTTTTGTCACAATAATATTGGTCAATCACAATCGGTAGCTGAACCTCGCTCATTTGAATGTTTGAGAACATTATTCCTTGCACAGATCCCGATCCACCCTGGAGAACAGAACAGTCTGAGGCAAATACGATATAAATAATTTTCCTATGATATCCCTAAAGTTCATAACACAAAAATTGTACTGCTTGAGGTGTTGTTACTTATTTCTTATGCACTGATGATATATTACTCAACTTTTTATATTTATGCTAATTGTGTAAAAATCATTAAATGTGATATTTGTACCTGCCATGTCTTTATGCGGACTCCTGTCATCGTGCCTTGCATACTAACGTCTCTGACGGTGACATTAGAAACACATGCTTTAGTGTTAAACCTCCCTAGACTGCCAATGCTGATGCCATGTCCGGGTCCGCAGTTCACATTGTGGACATATACATTTGAACATCCAGTTTGTATGGAAATACAATCATCACCTGCACAAAATGTCTCTTGTTAGATTCTGCTCAACTTGTTTTCCGATCAACCATTCTATACAACAGACATAATTTTCTTATTTGAGTTTATCTATCTGGAACTAATGTCTCTGCAATATCCTTCCAGGAAGACCGTTAGTAGATTCCGTGGTTGTATTTCCATCTTCTTTTGGGGGTTAGCAGGTGGTCCTCTACAACACTACATCTTGAAGGTTCTTTTGGTGACGCTTGTCTATAATGTGTGTGGAATGCCACCTGCTAGAATCCAGATTACACTACTTGCTGAACTTTGTTGCCAGGCTGGTTAATTGGAGGTAACTCTCAGATTTAAACCTCAGTGCATCACCACTTTGTCGCAGTCTTTGGCTTATTATTGTTTGTTCCAATAATCTGACTGCTAAGGACCACAATCTTAGAACAAATGTCACTCATTTTTGGCACATTTACATACATCTCATCACTAATTTTCCCCCTCATCAATAATTCTCAGTTCTTGTGGTAAGAGAGGTGTTAATCTTATTGCGAGACAGATGACGAACATATTATGCCAGAACTCTGTGATTGTTTTTGGAGATAAAATAAGAATATGAGCAACTTTAAGTGGGAGGAGCTTATTTACCACAGGCAAGACTTGAAGAATGAATGAGCACGTCTTTCGAATTCTGTAGGTGAATTCCATCAGTATTAGGACTATCACCAGGTGAGGAGACTGTCATTGAATAAACTGTGACTCCAATACAATTGTCAAACTTGAGATGGCACTGAGGACTGTTTTGAATCGTTATGCCTGTGACTGTTACATTGATGCTGCCATAGAACCTTACTGCCTGCATAGGATACATCAGCCGACAGCCATTAGTAGAGCTGATTAAATGGCCCAGACATCTAAAAAAAGCCTGGTCCCTAATTTTTTTTTTTCGAATTTGGTATTCAAAATAGGCCCAAAAAGGCTTGCGGACTGGCCATCAGAATATTGTATTCTTGAAACATTGAGCTGTAGTCAGAACTTGATAATTACCGTTGGCTTGACACTGGGCATTCCGCTAAGCTGACCTCCAACCTGTAACACAATTAAGCATGTCAATTAGCCTGAATTTCAAGGGTCTGAATGGGTGACTGGTGATGTATTTGAGAAGAAATTGATGAGTGAAGTTAATTACAGGCATTGGCGGAGTTTGTAGCATTGTGTTATTTAATGGGATGATCATTTGGGTTTCGTCGTCCCATGGAGCTTGATATGAGGCCTCTTTCCACCAAACGGAGCCGCTTCCGTCTATGGTGCCCTTCCCCTGAATGGTAAGTCCTACTAGTTTAGTGAAATCCATCCACCACATTGGTTCAGAACTCCAAGCATTAGGACCTTTTGGCGCGATAATTGTCCCGTCAACCTGCAAAGTAATAAAAAATTGAGGTTTGTTTGCTTAGTTGGTAATTGTCTGTTTTGTAGTGGTAATCATATTCGGTGTTAGGAAATTACCTGGAAAACAATGTCTTTTTGGCAGTAAGGACCTGAAAATGAAATGGGTCCCACAAGAAATTGATACCCAGATGGAATTAACATTGTTGATGATTCCACTTTACAAGCTGCAGCCCATGCAGCTTCGAATGCCTGCGTCACACAATACCATGATTATCTTCTATCTCTATGTTATCATATATCAGTCGGCTGTTTTTCGTTTGGTAGTTTGTGCATTACTGAATTTGGACCCAAACTGCCTTAACTAGAAATTTTATCAATGGTCCCAACCTTGATTGACATTGTCCTTTTTATCCGCCTTCTTTTCTTATACAATTTACTTCCTCCGTCCCATTTATATACTTCCAAACGACGTCGACTTTAACTAATGCTGTCTCACAGTATACAATAATTACAACATTTTTATTTCAGTGGAAAAATTAGTGGCTAGCTGTCTAATTTAAATGAGGATAATAAATTAATGGCTAAAGGTAGTATGATTGATTACGTATATGGGAAAAACATCAGTAATATTATTGACGTACCTGTGTCCGAGTTCTATAGTTATATTTGCTTTATTGATTAATTATGATACTATTTCTGTTTATTTTGGAATGCTTTTACCTTGTGATGCACTAAGATACAGCATTCTTATGCGTTAATGGCTAAAGCAGCGTACTTTGTATGGATGTTATTGAAATTAATGCTTTTACTGAAGTCAGTTCAGTCCCCCGAATCCTGCGTTAAACGTGACAAAATGCTGCGGCGTATAGCTTTATATGTTGTCATTCCGACATTATTTTAGCTTGAGACTATGTTACTACGATTCTTCTAATAAGTTTAACTGAGTCTAATTGACGCTTCTATTGAGAAGATTTCAAATGAGCATTGTGTAAATAACTGTTAATATCTGATCCAATCTTATATGAAATGTTATATGAAATGTTGGAATAAATAAAATAATAATCTGGGTGAGACAGACAATTAAGGGGAATTAGATAGATATAATTTGGAAGCAAAAACAAAGATAGTCTTGTTGTCGCTTTGAAATCAAGACATTACATTGAGTAAATACTAGTAAGAAACAAATGACTGCAATGTTACCTTAGTATCATCAGAAGTAGCATCACCCTTTGCTCCATAATCTAATACACTAAAGGTGTTGTTAGGTGACGGAATGTCTATTACAGGCGTAGGACATGGTGGTGACTTTGGTTTTGGAGGTGATCCTTTGTAGTAAGGAGCCTTGGTAATTGGTGGAGCTGCGACTATCGGCGTAGGCGATGGAGGAGCCTTATGGTATGGAGATTTTGTCTTGGGTTTCGTAGTATGGTGTTGGTTGTGGTTGCTGTTATGGCTATTTCCTTTCTTCTTAAGCAATGATGACGACGGAGATGTTCTATGTTTCCAATGCCGGTTTCTTCTAGCATTGCACATATCAACATGTGTTGACCAAACTAGTATGACAATGAGTAGCATTACTGTGAAACTTGGTAACTGAAAATTCATGATTTTGTGATTTTAGTTATGAGAGGTGAAAAGACAAGGAGAAAGCAGAGCAGGTGTATTTTATATAACAGAAGCAGAGGTAGTTGAGGTATAAATAAGTGGGGAATTTCTAGTGTCACAAGATTATAGTAGCATACATTAGCTTATCTTCCATTGTTGTTTTATAAATTCTGTTTCAAGTTTGGATGGTGTATATAGTCTTATTAGTCCCTTCAAATTCTTGACATGTGTCCCTTTTGTACTTGCATGTCACCATGTGACTATGTGATTCCTCTGGTTTTTCATGATACTGTATTGTTGCTACTGCAATGTTGAGGATGTTTTTACTCTATTTTACGACTAAGTCGCGTCCATCATTGAAATGGTTTAGACATAAACGTCAACTAATACCATGATTTGCATCATAAGATATTGCGACATCTCGCTAAGATTGTACGCATAATGTGTTAATATGTTAGTATCACGTACCTCTCACGAGAATAGAAATTGTTAGACCGTGGTAGTTTCCAACACTCAATTTACTATCGGATGCAAAATACTCAATTGCTTGGGTAATTATGCTTGTTTTGCACATAATTTTTTTCTGAATTTTCACATGCTTCTTCGCGGAAAAGAAACAAATTATACAATGTAGGTACTATTTAGGACCACATTGATGATTCATAGTTAACATTTATGTACAAGTAATTAGAATTACTACCCTCGTTATTCTTGTCCTATGTCTTTGTTATTGTTTATGGGAATATGACAACAGTAAATGTTACATTTTGTTCAATGGTATTCTTAAACACAAGGCAATAGAAATGCCAAAGAGAGTGCACGTGATTGGGTGTTGAGAAACAAGTTTGAAGGGGCTGTGACTGTAACAGCTCTCTATAACTCACATGCCACATTCACGGGCAACAATTTTTTGTACACTGTCTTCTCAACAAACACCAAACCAGGCCCAGAATCTCACTCTCTAATTTTACTTGTGCAAAATTTCATTTTAGACGGGCATTTTCTTTCAAAGCTTTTAGATGGACTATGTGTGACCATTTTATGATCAGATGTAACATATTTTTAGGTCCATTTATATCTGATCATAAAATGGTCATATATAACTCATCTGAAATGAAACATACTGTTTTACTTGTTTCTACTCCTTAAGTTTTCTTATATCCTTAATTGAAGTGTTTCGTAAACAGTTTAAGATCTATAATTGCGATTATCTATCCTTGCCCTCTCGTACTTCAGTACAAATAAATAAATGTGTCTTTCTTTGAAATGTCTAGCTCTGATTGAATAGGAACCTTGTATGTTTTGATTCAATTACGTCCTTCTCCATTTCGATGGCCCATGTATTCCGAAATGGAGGGTCTAGTACTCTAGTGAGAATGCATCTCTAAAGATAAACTCTTTCATGGTGCAGGAAAACTATGTTCTTTTGCGATTTCGAATAGTACTTTTCTTAGCTTTTAAGAGTAAATGCTAAAACGTTTGATTGTGGATTTTTTTACTTAAATATACATGTTTATGTTGAGGGATGACTGTTATAGTAAATAACTGTCCAATAGCACTGTTGTTTTATTCACAATCAGGTGCATTTTAAAATTTTCACCGAGGTTTAAAACTGTATATTCTGTACAGTGAAACCACTCACTGCAAATAAAAGCTCACAATGTAGCCCGTTGTTTTAACCTTTTGTTTCTCGTGACAAAGATGTTTTATTTATGGTAATGCTGTACTATGGGAAATGCAGTGCTCAAATACCTCTTTTAACTTTATGTCATCCTCTTTGTTTATAGTTAGAAAAAATAGCTAACATGAAAAACACAAATTCTCGTTAAAGACGAATCGACCCGTCTTAAATTTAAGACGGGTCAAATCCCCCTCACAAAGGGTAAGTGGGTGCAAGTGGGTGGCAAATGAAGCCCCCCCACTTGCCCTTTGTGAGGGAGAGTTTAAGACGGGTCTATCCGTCTTCAATGAGACATTCTGCATGAAAAATGTGTGTAGCGTCATAAATGATGGAACTTTGGGTACAGGGTACCATCTCTAGGATGACAAGTAAATAGACTATACATCAGTGGTATCAACTCTAAGATATAATTATTTACGAGTCGACTCCATTAGCCCTGTTCCATTCGACCCGCTTCTTTAGCGGACTTGGATAAATATCTTTTTACTTGAATAGTTAAGAGGGAAGACTAAGGCCCTGTTCTTTTCGGCTGAGACGAGCTGAACTGGGTTAAATGCAGGCGAGCTTAATTGAACTAAACTAAATGAGACCGAGTTGAAGTGAATATAGTTGAAATAAAACTTAATTTTGTGAAGAGATTAATTGAACAAAAGTGGCAAAAGTTAAGTTAAACTATGTTGAATAGAGCCGAGCTTAAATAAAACGAGCTGAAATTAAGCTGAAAAGAACAGGGCCTAAGTCCGGTCCGCCAAGTTAAATGGGTGGAGGCTTGATCTTATATTCTCGTGCACGAAGGATTGTAGGGTGGAACGCACGAGTTCATATGGCGCACGATGGATAAGCTTGGAATCAATATGGTTCAACGCTATATTAAAGTTTCTACCTATTTATTATCATCCATTTCGCATGTAGGTTTGTGAGATTTATATATGATCCCGGGGGAAGGAAGTTTCTAGAATTATATATCATCCATTTTAACAACCTCCTTACTCATTCACTTATTAGACAACTAGCTTAGGACCCGTGCAAATTGCACGGGCATATTAGGAAAAAAAAAGGATTTGGATAATTTTATAATTTTACTTTTGCGATACTATATTAGATTATTTGTATAATAATAACACATCTTTCTTAAAATCGATTCTTTAAAGTTTATCCTACTGGTTGAATAGCCATTGCAACCTATCACGTAAGGTAACAAAAAAATTTCACGACCCTTATTCATTTTAAGTCTTGAAAACATCTACACACCCATGATTTTAAGTTTTAAAAGATAACATTGATCCATGTAGATCAAAGGTAGAGGGAAGCAATGAATAAGACGTCATCAATGGATAATAACACTTAGAGCAATATTTTTGCTTCATTTGTCTTGGTCATTTCTTTACTTTTTACATATTTTGTGAGCTGTATTTTAATTCAAGTTAAACAAATAAGTGATAGGGAGGGAATGATAAATAATAATCTACTAATACGAAAAAATAACAAAAAACCTATACAACAGCTCAATTAGTTAGAGCGTAAATAATAACACCTTGGTAATGCTTTGATTATAATAGTGAAAGAATATTTTTTTCATAGTGAGTAATTGATCACAGTTGTAGAAATAGCAAATGAAAGGGAACATTAAAATTATTATCACAATTTGATACCTTTCAAAATTATCGTCACATCTAAACCCAACCTAGCCTACATTAAAGACTGATTCGAACTTTGGGACTATGAAACTGCATAAAATCAACATAATCCAAGTTGATTTATACATATGATTTGGTTTAATATTAACAGAAAAAATGTCATAGTAATTAGAGTGGGTAGTAAAGCGTTTATAGTTTGAACATACTACGGAGAAAGTCTGCATATGCGATATAAATATCTTTAAATGATAAAATATGGATCAATTCGAAATAGCAAAAATGCTTGAAATCTCATAAGAATTTTTTTTTCACAAAATTGTCATGCTCATTCCTTTGTAGCATTAAAATGTGATTAAATTCATTCAGATAAATCTGTATGACATCCCGTTGTACGACACTCATGAAAAATGCTACCCATTTTGAAATAAGAAATTGAAAAAAAAAAAGATAAAGCAACAATTTAGTTTCAAAGTAAAATTGAGAGAAAAAATATATATAAAACAAATGATTTAGAGCAACATGAACGCGTCTTAGACCTACATATTTGCAAAAGTTGTTTTGTGACTTAGGAGCAATATATAATAGATAGATAAAAG
Organism: Heliosperma pusillum; assembly: GCA_022085475.1. Lineage (NCBI taxonomy): Eukaryota > Viridiplantae > Streptophyta > Magnoliopsida > Caryophyllales > Caryophyllaceae > Heliosperma > Heliosperma pusillum. The sequence continues at coordinate 29,000 of JAIUZE010070158.1, forward strand.
TGGTATATAAAGGATAAATATGAAAAGATTTAGTGATTAGGTATATATCTAATTGAATGTAGAGAAGTATAATAAACCACACGATGATCGATATTCATCTAGGAAAAAAATTAACGAAAAATTTGTCTTAGAGGAACGAAAATGGATGTAGTTCATACAAAAATGTGAAAAGGACAATCTGTATGGAAGAGTTGTATAGGAAAATCATCATGAAAAATGAGAAAATGAATGAGAAGATTTGTAGTGGAAAGAATATAGAATGAGATTGGTGCATGGAAAAATAGGATAATACGTAGTATATTTTTATTTATTTACTAATTGAGATATTGGAGGAAGGGAATCTTCAAATAATATTATAGACTAAACAAAGATTATGGGAAGATAATTTTAAGGTTGAGAGATAAAAGGTGACTTTAGGCGGGAAAAAATGACTGAGGAGTTGACACGTGTCCAGGATGATGTCATGTGGTTCTTATTTTATAGTTTTATATAGATAACAATGTCGTACTAGCCATATTTAAATCGGGTACACCATTTTATGACCAAACTATCTTTTAATTTTGATATAGTGTCATTTCACCCCACATTTTCACCCCTTTTTTGTCTCATTTTGCTTGCCTTTAACGCTCCCTAAGAGCGTTTCTACGTGTTTTACCTTCTTCTAGCATATTTCTCGCTTTTATCATGTTTTTGTAGGTAAACCGTCATTTGAGGCGATTTCTACCTAGTTTCGATCGACAAAGAAGAAGGTGAATCACTCAGAGGACCCACGGCATACCTTGGGGGCCCCACATACCCTTGGGGGGCCCTACTCGATGCGCCAAAGCCCTCCCGAGTCAAGGCAAGCGAAACCGGGAAGGAAGTAACAAAGTCAAGCAAAGGAAGAGGGACAAGAAGGATTTCACGGGCGTGAAAGGCATTTCACGGTCGTGAGATGCCTTTCCAAGAACCAGGATTCTCGAGCATTCCAGCTCACGACCGTGAAACACATTTCACGGTCGTGAAAGTGAAGTCACGGTCGTGAAACCCCTTTCACGGTCGTGACTTGATCATGGGAAGTTCCTGCCTCATTTACTGCACAATCTCACGACCGTGACTTGTTTCACGGTCGTGAGACAGCTTTCACGACCGTGAAACCCATTTCACGGTCGTGGCTTTACCAGTCCATGAAGTCTTCCGAAGCCCATCTTTCCTCTATTTTGTAAACCTATAAATAGACCCTCTTATGTAATTAAAGGGCACGAAACCCTAGATCTGAAAATCTCATAGAATTAGTATTTAATCTTCTATTAATCTTCCATAATTAAGCTAATTAGTTGGTTAATTAGTAATTGTAACTTGGTTTAGTGTTGGAACTTGGTTTTGTATTTGAAGATTGGTGACAAAGTCTTCTCCTTTATTCAAGATTTCCTCTTTTATTGTTCATCTTTTGCCTTAATTAGTTGGTATATCTTCTTAATCCCTTTTTCATATACTTGCTAATCTTGTCATTTCATTACATGTTTTGTTTCCTTCTTATCATTATGTCTTGTCTTAGTTTTATATCTTATTCTTCCATATTCTTCATCATGTTAACTAGTGAGTAGTGACTAATCTAGGGTTAGTGGGGGATAATGGGTTTTAATGAGGGTTAATCTTTGTTTGTTGGGTTGATTTGTTGATTAATTGTCTTTCTTCCAACTTATGCTTACCGCATGTTTGATGAAATGCTTGCTTGACAAACTTGCATGATTCATGTTTATTATACATTTCCGTAAGATCGATAGCGTCGGAGTATGTTAGGATTTGCATATAGTTGGTATATCGACCTTGTGTACGTGAGAGCTAGCTTGGTCCAGTATATGGGAGGGATTGTAAGAACGAAAGCCTCAATCCACCGTGCCCAAGTTTGACTACCCATTAACTATGAACCCGACTCACTAGAACCCAAATTACCCATTTGAACCCACTGATCCTAGACTTTCCTTTTATTGCTTGTTATTTGATTATCTCGTTTTAGATTCAATTTGTTGTTGTTGTTTGTTTTTAATTATTGTTATTTAGTTTAGTCAACAAATCCAAACTCAAACTACATTGTGATTTTGCAAGAGACTTAGTAGACTATTTGATCATTTCTAGACACCAATTGTCCCTGAGATCGACACTCTTACCACACCACTATAACCTACATCAAATTTAATAAAATAATTTTAGATGATAATTTTAGATGTAATAGGTTTAGGGTCCTGATTTTCGCAGTACACATTTTACTCATCGTAGTACATTATTGGCAATTATACCCCTCTCATTTCTCATCTCATTTTCCCTTTCTAATCTCTTTCTAATTTGTTTCTCTCTAATCTAGTGCCCCAACTTTCATTCATCATCAACCATTTAAGAAAGGTTGTTCCTTGTGCAGGGCTGACGCCGGGGAGTAGGGTTGCCCCCGGCGAGGAGGGCTGCCGTCGGGCAGGAGGTTCGCTTATGGGGACGTTCTGGTGGACACCGGTGTGGGATGTGCCGGCATTCCCTTCCCTGGTCGACGCTGGTGACGCTGGTGGTGGACGTCGGTTAGGGGTAGCAGTTGTGCGGTGGGGAGTGTTGTGATGCGGAGGTGTGGTAGTTAGGTGTACTAGTAGATGTACTACAATGAGTATTATTATTAGTACATGCATGTACTACATTGAGCACAATACATTACCTAAAGAAATTAAAAACCCTAATTAAAAAGCAATAAAGGAATAAAAATAAAAAAACTAGTCAATTTATTAATTTGTGCACAATGAAATACCCGTTCGTCATTTGAATAATCGTTCATTCTTGAAATTTTTCTATGTAATTTGAAGTAGGTTAAGGTTTAGAGAGATGGTAGAGAGGAGCTAGAGAGAATTAGGTTGGATGTGTTTTTTTTGTGAAGGGTAACAAATAGAAAATTTGGTGTAAAAAGTACTAAAATGAGTAAAAAATGTACTGCGAAAATAAACTCCGTAGGTTTATTATACATTCTAGAAACACATTTGAAATTACCAAAATTCGTTTTTTATCTAAATCAGTTTTTATTAAACTTTTATACGGTTTATCATAAAATAATTATTTGCATATATCATTCATTTTAAGATTAAAAATCACGAAAATTTATATTTTTTTGTATTGGTTTAATTGTCTCTGCCAAAATAATAAAATTCGTAAATTAATTACTTGCATAAGTAATAAAAATATAATTAAAATCTAAATGGCAGTAAAATCGCTTAACTTGTTTCATTTATTAAAAAATATTTTTTCTACAGATTTAATTCTAGAGTTTTTTTATTTTTCATTAATGATTTATCAAAGCTAGATAAATAACTTTCATAAGGTAAAAAATATAAAAACAAATTAAAGCACAAATAGGCTCTAAATCGGGCGAATAACAGAAAAGGAAAATTTTACTAAATAAATTTAATGCATGAAAATTTAATATCTGATATCATTACGTATCTCTTAAGATTAGTGTACAAGCATTTTAAGAAATTTCAAAATATAAATGTAAAAATAATACCCTAAATGTCGGTTTCATTTTTAACAAAACTAAACATGATAAGTCTCATAAAATTACATTTTATGAAATATAAATAAAATTCATAAATTCATAGTTCATATATCAGATTTTTCCTGATATAAAAACAAATAAAATGCATAATACAGGTAAATTTGATGTCCAAATTTTGCTGGGTATGAAAAGGTTTGAGTGAGAGCAATGGTGTAATATAGGTAAATTTTGAGGGCAAATGGGTGTTGGAATACTATCTGACCCAGGCTGACTTTGCTCATTACAAGTTGTTAGAAATAGTTAGCTAGACTTTCTAGAATCTTTCAGATTCTGTTAGAGTTTGTTATGCTGCTTATGTCATATAAATAATAGGAAGACACTTGTAATTATTATTCAATTGACTCATAATAAGATCACACGTTTATTTACCTTGTTTCTTCCCTCTTTCATACAAGCTCAATCATTCATCAATGGAGTCTATTCAATTATGTTTCCATGGATTCCTTCATGGTATCAGAGCAGCTGTCTCTGCATATCGTCTCTTTCATTCAATTAATCTTACTTCAAATTATGTTCTTCTTTTGATCTTGATTTTTCCCCAAATATTAGGGTTTTATACATCAAAATCCAAAAATACGCAAATTTCTACATATTTCTTCGTTTTTTTTTTACAATCAACAACGGCGATCGATTCCGCTACAAATTCAACAACTTCGACCGAAAATCTGCTGCTCCAAGTCACAAATTCAGATCTTCTGGTATCTAAGCTCGTCGCAACTCCTTTTGACGAAACTAACTTCAATGGTTGGAAGCGCGCCATGGAAATCGTACTTTCCGCAAAGAATAAACTAGGTTTTATTGATGGATCAATCCCTCGTCCTGCTATTTCTTCTGCAAATTTCAAAATCTGGAAACAGTGCAATGATACGGTATTTTCCTGGATTTTTCACTCTTTGTCTTCTGAAATTGCTCAATCTGTTCTCTACTCTAGTTCTGCTAAGATTGCTTGGGGTGAGTTAGAGAATAGATTCGGCCAAAGCAATTGTGCACAACTGTATGGAATACAGAAGAAATTGACTGATTACAGTCAGGGAAATGATAGCATTTCGACCTACTACACGAAAATGAAGTTAATTTGGGATGAGATTGATGCTATGGGATTGAATCCTTGTTGTTCCTGTGATTGTACTTGTGGTGCTACTGCTAAGCGCGAAAAGTTTCAGCAAGATCAACGTATTGTACAATTTCTGATGGGTCTGAACATTTCTTACACTATGGTCCGAGGCACCATTCTTCTTCAGAATCCTCTTCCATCTTTGTCTACAGTTTATAATAATCTGTTATAAGAGGAGAGGCAAAGAGAGATACATAATGAAGTACAAGTTCAGACTGAATCTGCTACGTTCTATGCCAAGAACTACAAACACAAAGCTCCTGTCAATCCTAGCACTTTTCCAAATCAGTACAGACAGTTCAGAACTGAGCATAAAGCCACTGATGAATAAGGTTCCAGATTCTGCAACTACTGCAAGAACTATGGGCACACAATCAAGTTCTGCAAGAAACTTGAGTATAACATCAAGAAGAAGTTTGCTAATGCTGTTCAAGGAATGGACATGACTGGCAATAGTTACCACTCTCACTGGAATTCGGGTTCTCAACACTCACAACAACCAGGTGACTCTTCAGACATTCCAACAGGAATGTACAATCAGCTGAAAGAGATGATGCACACAACACCATCTACTGCCATTTCCAGTTCCAGTGCTACTGCTAACTTTGCTGGTATAACATCTAATCCCTCTCTTTCTGTTAGTCATGAAACCTGGATCTTAGATAGTGGTGCTACTGATCATATGTGCGCTAATATAGAGTTGTTTTCTAATGTTAAACCTATTGATAAACCCTTCTCTATTTCTTTACCCATGGGTCAAATCACAACCATCAATTTCATGGGTAATGTACCCATTAATTCTAATTTAACTCTTGAAAATGTCCTCTATGTTCCTTCTTTTAAATTTAATCTTCTTTCCATTGCTAGACTGACTAAACAATTAAATACCACAATCAGTTTTTCACCTAAGTATTGCTTTGTGCAGGGCTCTTCTATGAAGATGCCACTGACTCTTGGTAATGAGCACAATAACCTTTACATTCTTCCTCATCAATCTGGTTCATCTGCTTCAATCAAACCTCTAAATTCTTCTTCCAAATCTAATGCTGTTGTAATGAAAAATTCTGTTAATCTTTGGCATGCTAGATTAGGCCATTTACCATTGTATAAGCTCAAGAACTTTGATCTTTGTAAGCTTTCTGAAATTAATAAAAGTGAAGTTTTGTCATGTTCAATATGTGCTAAGGCAAGACAACACATATATTCTTTTTCTAACAACCATATACAAACAACCAGTGCCTTTGAACTAATACACATCGACCTTTGGGGCCCTTACCATATACAAACATATAATGGTAATAAGTATTTTCTAACCATAGTAGATGACTTCACCAGAACCACTTGGATACACTTGCTTACCTGCAGTGCCTTTGATTACATTAAAATTTTCATAGCCCTTATCCAAACCCAATTCAATAAACATGTTAGAACCATAAGATCTGACAATGCCCTTGAACTAGGTGTGGTGGAAAGGGAACACAAACATCTTTTAGAAACTGCCAGAGCATTAATTTTCCAATCAAATCTACCAAAAAAGTATTGGGGTGATTGTATTTTAACAGCCACCTACATAATAAACAGACTTCCCACCAAAATTTTACAAAATAAGTCCCCTTATGAACTTCTCTTTCAAAAACAACCTAATATTTCCCATATGAGGTGTTTTGGTTGCCTTTGTTATGCCACTACACATAAGCCTGGTCGAGGCAAATTTGATTCAAGAGCTACACCATCTTTGTTATTGGGCTATCCTTTTGGTAAAAAGGCCTATAAACTTCTCAATTTAGATACTTCAAGTGTCAAACCTTGCTTAATCTATCAAAACTTAAACAAAACTTTGTTTCACCATTGCTTCACAAATCATCAAGGTTATAGCTAAATTAGCTATAACTTCAAGTGCCAAACTATGCTTAATATATCAAGACTTAAACAAACGATTACAAGTACAAGCATATATATTATACAACATACATGTCATTATCAAAACATATACATATAACTATATGGTTCAACAGAGTACAAGCACCATCTTCCCGCTAAACAACACGGAATATGAGGGGAAGAATAAACAAGCAAGTACGCTACATGCAATGACACCACCTCGCAAGAATACAACATTTGGCGGCCGCGACGCTAAGTGTTCCCCTCCCAACATCGTCTTCTTATTCACACTAACATATGCACAAGCACAAAGGAATGTACCCTCATCGCTCCGACTTCAAGTCTAACGAGTATAAGGATAAAAACGGGGATTAAAAGTTCCATATCATCCATTAAACAAGACTTAACCGACAACTCAAGGTATACAAGACTCAAATGAGCTAAATGTCCAAAACCTTCACTAAACATGTGAATAAGGCATGTGAAGTACTATATAGTTTATACATAATATTCTATGCCACTTCATAAGATTATAACGTAAACAAACCTTAACACATGTTACATGTGAATTCATGTGAGAAAGAAGAAGAAAAGATCACGGGGGGTCCCCAGCAAGTCAGGAAACCGTCAGCCGGCCGACCGGCTGGGCGACCAAAGTAAACCGAGAAAGCCAAAGAGAAGACACAGGGGTTCCCAGCCGGTCGACCTGCACTTTCCATCATCCGAGACTTACATCAAGATCACACAAGAGGGTTTTCATTCAGTCGATCGGTCGACGGCCGGTCCACCGGCTGGGATCCATGATAACTCAATTTGCACCAAAATCATATAGGGGGTTCCCAGTCGGTCAGCTAACTGGCGGCCGGTCGGCCGGCTGGGGACCACTGTATTCGAAACTCACCATTATTCCATCTTAAATCATCCAAAACTCAAACCCATTTGTATTACCAACATACATTCATTACCAAACATCATTCCAAACAACATATGGGTATCAAACCATCCAATGTAAACACTAAGGGACTAAATAAACCATCATTAGTGACTTAACAACATGTTCACATGATAAGAAGGAAAATTAGTATACAAACCACCAAATTCCACCATATTAAGACAAGTGAATCATAACTCAACAACGCAACATTTAAGAACATGAATTCATGACAGTAACTAACAAAGAACTCATCTTATCATAATTACTACCTTAAAGCACATAAGAAACAGACAACAATGCGATATTGAATAACCCGTCTACATTGCCTTTAACACTTCTAAACACCGATTTCCAAGCTAGTAAATGACATCTACGGATTCCTTTACTCAAATCTTCAACATTCCACCTTTTGACAACAATTAACACGGTAAGAAGCTAATGCCAAAATTCTGGAAAAAGAATGGTCTTCAAAAAAGTTCAAAAATTCAAACTTTTCTTACCTAGAAAAAAGGAGGACGGTGAGAGGATTCTGGTATACTAAACGGAATTAAATTCGGTTAAGAAACGAAGAAATTATGCTCGTCTTAAGATTAGATCTAAAAGAAGTGTTTTATGAAAGTTGGAGGAATATGAGATTTTATTGTATCAAAAGGAACAGTAAAATGAGAGAAGAAGAATGATAAAAAAATCATGAAGTTTCGTTGAGAAACGAAGAAATGGTATCCACCTTAAACATTTTGAGTTATGGAGGCTTAATATAGGTTTTTGAGTTGACATAATGGATGAATGTGATAGAATGTTACAGAAAAAATAAGGAGTAAGTTGGAACGATAAGTGGGTTTATTTTGGTAGTATGAAACATAAAACGCCAAAGTCTCATATTGGGTCGACTCACTTGGATTTTCATGTAAAGTCCGATAACGTGGCTCGTAACGGACTGAAACAACACGATTTCTACCCAACTAAACTAAAATACTATTTAAGTTTAAAATTAAAGCTAAATAATAAAAATATTAAATATTAATCTAATCAAATCGCTAACTTCGTGGGTGTTACAGTTTACATTAATGTTATTGAACTATCAAGTCAACACAAAGGCCAAGTTGGCGAATAATAGAATATTTAATAATATTTGAGTAGTCTATGTGTTTCGGGTTTAAATAAAAGGTAAGTTCATAAAATATTACGACTTTAATATAAAAGATGACACCGTGATGGATCGGTTTCAATTAATGTAATTAAAGTCCGGGAATTATTATTCCCTCTACCTTACTCTAATATATGTCGTCTTTCACGAAACGGTACGATCAGTTTTAATTGTGTGAAAAGGTACTCAACCCATCATATATATAAGAGGGATACTTGAAGTTTTATCACAACATATCAATATATCACTATCTTATTAAACAGAGAACGTACATTAAAAGAAATAGTGAAAGGCAGAAAGACAAATTCTTTCTCCATCATCAAGGAATATCAAAGAAAGGGTTAAGGAGGATAATCAATCATCTATACTTCTTATTATTGAATTGAGTGTGTCTCTAAGACATGGACCAAGATTTATTCTTTATCCCGTCTAATTAAATGTATAAGGGTTGAATTAATTCAAGTCTATATTGATTCTTGTGAATGATTTCACTATTTAAATTATAAAGTATATCTTACAGTTGTGTCGAAAATTCTTCTTATTTATAAATAGTATCCAAAAAGTAAATGTATTGAATTGAATGAAATAGAGTAAGTACATTTTTTCATAACTCTTCAATGAGATATTTCTTTTTCTTTTCCTCTCAAAACTTAAAATGAATTTTTCCTAAAATAATCAAATATGCATATTTATGGGGGTTGGTTAACATCGACGACGTTTTAGGAAATATCAACGACGTTTTCATTACAAAAGACGATAATGCCCTTATGAACTCAAACTCTCTATCTCTCTTCTATCTCTAATTCTCCCAAAATCAAATACAACTAATTCAACTAAAAAAATTAAAAAATTACAACAACAATTTTACTAAATCGAACAACAACAATTTCACTAAATCGATTATCATGACGGACGAACAATCTTCAGTATGTTTACAAATTAATCAAAATTTAAATTTGTCATTTTTTTTCCCGGAATCCGTTAATTGTTTGTTTATACCTAATTAAGTTAATTGATTTACGTTACGTTTTTGTTAGTTAAAATTCAAATGCGGATTTTTTTCTTAAAAAACTGGAAAAAAAATATCATGGTCAGACGAAGAACTGGATGTCATGGACCATGGTCAGACATCCATTTCCAACGTCTGACCATGGCAAGACATTGGAAATGGACGTCCAGCCATGACCAGACGTCCATTTCCAACGTTTGACCATGGCCAGACGTTGGAAATGGATGTATGGTCGTGGCTGGACGTCCATTTCCAACGTCTGACCATGGCTAGACGTTGGAAATGGATGTCTGGCCATGGCTGGACGTCCATTTCCAACGTCTGACCATGGCCAGACGTTGGAAATGGATGTCTGGCCGGGCTGGACGTCCATTTCCAATGTCTTGCCATGGTCAGACGTTGGAAATGGATGTCTGGCCATGGTTCATGACATCCAGTTCTTCGTCTGACCTTGGTAGTTTTTCTAGTTTTTTTTAAAAAAAATCCGCATTTGAATTTTAACTAATTAAGAGGTAACGTAAATCAATTAACTTAATTACGTATAAACAAACAATTAACGGATTCCAGGAAAAAAAATGACAAATTTAAATTTTGATTAATTTGTAAACATACTGAAGATTGTTCGTCCGTCATGATAATCGATTTAGTGAAATTGTTGTTGTTCGATTTAGTAAAGTGTTGTTGTAATTTTTTAATTTTTTTAGTTGAATTAGTTGTATTTGATTTTGGGAGAATTAGAGATAGAAGAGAGATCGAGAGTTTAAGTGCATAAGGCCATTATCGTCTTTCGTAATGAAAACGTCGTCGATATTTCCTAAAACGCCGTCGATGTTTTACAATCTGGATATTTATTTAACTCGAACAAGTGATAATTATATCTAATTTATGAGCGTGGATTTTGATTAATGTCTGAGCGCATGATTGCCTACCTTTTTTTTACTACTTCTTTTGCCAACAGAAGTTATATTTCTAAGTCAATTTGTTACAATTGTTCGATTCTCGAAATCGATAGGTTGCGATCAATATAATATGGAGTGGGTTAGGGTGGAGAATATCTTTTGGGGTTTTAGGAAATAAAAAATAACAAAGGAAATAAATTTGATAAGAGGTAGAAGATGATGTCGTTGGATTACTTGTTAAGCAATACTAGTCTTAAACCCGTGTAAATTGCACGGGTATTGTTTTTAAAATTTTGTTATTATAAAAATGAGTAAAAATATAGAGTACTGATATGTTGTGCTTAATCAAATTTAAGGTTTTAAATTGAGTGTTTGAAAATTTATATTAAAATATTGTATATGACAGACATAATAAATGACACTGTATATTTATCAATATATATAATTCATCTCCAAAATATTCAACAAATCCTACTGTTATTAAAACACAAACATTTCAAGCAATTCTATGCTTCCACATCATCAACCCATTTTCCTTTTTTCCTTTTTATTTCTATTTGGTGGGCCATCATCAACAAATTTGTTTTTTCATTTCTCTGGACCAGTTATTGTAATTGCCATAATTTACATTTGTATATGGACATTTAATTAATCAATCATATTTGTATAAGATAAATTATTTTTCATGTTTTCTATGAACAATCTTGATTTTTTATTTTATTTTTTTGACAAAAGTAAAGTCCTTCATTTGTGCATGAAAATTGAATCATTTACTCAAATGACTAAAAAACATACCCGTTGGCCGTTGTGTGGTGTATTGATTAACTAAAAAAAAGTTATCTCATAAAAAAATTATATTATATATACATCAATTTTTATCATATTATATAAAAAAGGTTATTAATTGAGTAAAAAACATCTAGATACAGGATAATATCCAAATTGAAAATAAGAAAATAAAAAAGTACCAAAGTATTTAAAAATTCAAATAATACCCATCTTTAAAAAAGGGGAGTAGGTTGGAGTATACTCATCGGGTTGGATTATACCAATCAGAGCATATAAGTTATTGGCCTGATTAGGGTGATTATATGGAGAAAAATAAGTTTTGACACACTTATCATTCATATCTATACAATACTATAAAAAGGTTAACATTGAGTGCCACATGTAACTCTCTCATCCTTTCATTGTATAGCTTTACAAACATCTAAAACACAAATCTCTACTACTTTAATGAATTAGCCCCATTAATTAATGGGATAAATAATGAAAAAATTACAATTAAAATAAAATGTGTATATAAACAAAAAATAATGCTATACTATAACACCAAAATAAATGAGTTTTCTCTTCTTAATCCCCCACCCCTTCAGCTCCCACTAAGCCCTTATTTCTTAATAAATTCCAATAACTATCCATTGAATGTCATGTAATAATTTCTTTAATTAATTCGTAGGAATTTAACAAAGGAGTTGAAGAGGTCCTTTTGTCCTACTATGATTTTGGCTCACTCGATTCTCTTCCTTTTCTCTTATAAATATAGATTAAACACCCTTATTTCGATTACCAATGTTTCAACTTTTGATCTCCAATGTAAATGGTGCGTTTATTTTCCACTAATCCTTTTTATTATTATTTTTTTTATTTTTAGTTTGTCTATCTTCCATTACTAAATGGTTTCTAGATTATAATTATTTGACTTCGTGATTTGAGATAGAATACGACATTGATGTTTTTCTATTGATTGAACCAATTGTTTCAGACAAGATTATGTAAAAAATAAGCGGAGTACTGTCAAGAAAATTGTGAATTCACTTGGTAATAAGGTGGCTCTAGAGAGGACTTTGTCTCATTGCATTACGTTTCTCACTATTTGTCGTATAAATTTGTTGCACATGAGGTGTTTGATCAAGGGTATGATAATATATAATCACATCACAAATTCTCATTTGTGACGGGCACTTTTCGTCACAAGCTTGTGCCGGCTGATACATAATATTGTGAAAGGACATTGTTACTCCTCCTTCAATAGATTTTAAGTATTATATTTTGGGAGCATTACTTTCGCATTACACGGTTTCCCTTCTTATGATGAATTACGGAGTAATTGTTTTTGGGATTCGCTTTGCTTTCGTAGAGTTTACAAGCTTTGGGGCCTTCTTTCATTATTTGTCTCCTAAATTTGTTGTACATAAGAGTAAAAATCAATGACTTACTATATTTCAATGCATGGTGATTAAGTTAAGGATTTAATATATTTTGGTTTTATCAAATTTATTATGATACTCTGTACTATTTCTCGATGGGACAATAAAATTGTAGTGAACCAGTCAACTCTACCACAAAAGAAGTATAATGAACTAGATTTTGGCAGTTGCCCTTACTTTATACACTAGATTTTTTTATGTTCGTGCCTAAATACTTCATCCGCTAATTATCTATTTACCTATCATTAAAAAGGGATCTTATCAAGAATAAAATAAAAGTAGAGCAAATGATTTTGACAGGAATTCCAGGCTAAGAATTTATGATATGAACGAGAAAAATACTTATTGCTTATTCGCACAAGTCAGACTCAAATACTCAATCACTCGATTAGAAGATCACTGTTAATTTCATTTCTCCTATGCGTTGTCCTACGTGCGAAGGAGTAGACTAATTTAAAACAATTAAGGTTACAATCTTAATATTATGCGTATATACTAAAACTTTCTTACCTATTTTGCATATACTTAGTACTAAAGAAACCTCAGAAACGAAAGAAAGTGAATAGTTAATTAAATCATACCTACAATGATCATACTTTGCTTGCAATATTATTCGCAATAAGTAAAGTTCTAGAAATATATAAATCTAAAACTTATACAATGAAATGATTTACTCAAATTTATTTCTTGAGTATTATTAATAACTTTATTGAAGCAGTGAGTGACTTCTTGAAACGATCCTATAGATCATAATGTATGACTTTTCATACGTATATCTTATATTGCTCTTTTGCCATATGTACATGTAATAAGTCTAAACAACCATTCATGATAATGACAATTGTTTTTTGCCATTATATCTCATCTCATCTAATTATCCATACATGACTATCATTCTTCCAAATAAGTTTTGTGTTAGCAATCTCATTATCAAACAAAAGAAAAACTAAAAAGAGACCCGTGAATTTTCACGGGGTTTAATTAAAATAGGTACTTTAATCAAAACAATTATCACAACTAACTTATTAAACGATATATATAAGTTATATACAAGAATAAAACATGATATAACCTATTATTTTTACAAGCGTTCATATAAAACATAACAATCACCTATTCTTACATCATTAAAGTGAGTATATAACTATATATACAATAATGCATTTTTAGTCATAGCGAACTCCTTAGTCCTTACATTTTTTAAAAAGCATATAATACATACTTCCTCGGTTCCAAAAATTCTTTTATCTTTTGTTAAAATACTCTCACAAAGAACAGAGAAGATAAACAAAATAATTGTGACGGAACAAGTATATAACTATTTGAGAAATTATTCTCTAAAATATAATTTCAAACGTTAAATTTTTTAAAGCATGCCCGTGCAATTTTTCATGGGCTTAAAACTAGTATAACTTTATAAGACGATTACAAAAATACATATACAATAAATTAAGGTTAATTTCTCGAGTATTTGTTGAAACACCGGTATCTGGACCCAAACGTGGACGATCCACATAGGTTAACCTTAGACTCGAGAAAATTAACCTTATTCTATTTTATATGCTACATAATACTCGAGAATTAATCTTAATTTATTGTATTTGCTACATAATTGTAGTTTGTTAAGTTAAATATTTATTTAGTTAGTTATATTTGATTAAAAGGTTGGAAAGTGAGATGTTAAAATATTGGGCAAAAGTTGAAAAAGTAGGAACCTAATAATTCATCTACTCGTTCATACCTACCTGATTTACTTGCCGGACCAGGCTTGGCCTATCCTAACCTTTTATCCTATAATATTTGCCATGCGCGCTAAAAAAAGCGGGTCCAGCGAGACAGCCCGTGAACAATTATAGCTTCTAGCCATTCTCTGTTATCTCATCTTTTACTTAACCAATATTAAATTTAAGACGGATATCATCGTCCTAGCTAAATATGAATTTATGTATAGTGTTGCCCTTATCCATAACAAAGACACTCCCTCAAAAATCATCCTAAATTAAGAAGACCTCGACTGATAAAACCTTAAACTTGGATGTCGCGGTACGTACGGTTATATGTATATAGGTAGTATATTTCTCCATCTTTTTAATGCCATAATTTTCATTTTACTATTCACCCTCCTTCTGTAGTTTTGTTCTTATATCTCCCTCCATTCACATCCTTTCTCCCTCCACCGTAACCGTGTCTTCTTATTTCTCTCGCCACTTTCTCATTCACTGTGCCGTAAATTTTTATGATTGAAGATTCGTTTTTTTTTTCAGAAAAAAAAAATTTGTATTCGCAAGTTCATATCATTTTTTTAGTCTCAAATTGTAGATTTATTCTATTGAGGTTATGTTTTTTTTTTTACTAAAATTATGTCGTTAATATTTTAAAATTCACATTGTTATTTGAATGTAGAGTATTCTAATTTTGTAGATATGTGTAACTCACATGTTTTGCATATTCAAACTTCTAATTTTTTGTTTACATTTTTAATAAATTCTTCTAGTAATTTTTTTCGCTTTTTGGTTAATCTTTTGCTTTCTCTTTTAATTTTCTTAATTATAGTTAACCCAACTAAGAAGACCATTTCAATTATATAAAAATTTTATAGTAATTGTTTCATTTTCGGTTATAATTGGTTAATTATAATTGATGTATGTTAATAGGAATCGTTTTCCAAATTTGATTGATAAATAGAAAAAAAATCAGAAAATTATCCTTTTAACTCTCTGTAGAATTAATTAATAATATTGATCATATATAAATGAACACAGACGACATTGGATCTTAACTAATGGTGTAAGACGATATTGGATGTAAATTGGTGACATAAAAGTTGGTATTTGTATTGTATTTTAATTTTTCTTTTTTTTTGGTGACCAAGAGAACACTTGAACACCCTGCAAGTAGGGGTGGGCACCGGTCCAAAACCGGACCGGACCGGACCGGAACCGGTTTGGACCGGAACCGGAATTGATAAAAAATCGGGACCGGGACCGGACCGGATTACAAAAATTCCGGTCCGGGACCGGACCGGACCGGCTGGACCGGAATTTAGACTATATGCCCACTTTTTTCTAATTCCGGTCCAAAAATTCCGGTCCAATGAACCGGATCGGACCGGTTAGACCGGAATAAAATAAAATTTATAGAAAAAAAAAATCAAATATTAATAATTCCGGTCTTTCCGGTCCAATCCGGTCCGGACCGGAAAATACCGGTTCGAGACCGGACCGGACCAGAAACCGGAATTTTAAAAAATGATGGACCGGAGACCGGACCGGAATTTTTTTTTCCGGTTCCGGTCCAGTCGATTCCGGTCCGGACCGGTCCATTTTTCCGGTTCGGACCGGATTTTGCCCACCCCTACCTGCAAGGGCGGGAACCAGGTAAGTCATCAAGGTTACCCTTGATGGAAGGTAATAACCGCAGCACTCCCGTGTAGGGAGTCGAACCCGGGACCTCTCAATTCATTGTCATTGCAAAGTTTTGAGGCATTCCCGTACTCCAATACACTCAAGTCACTTTGGTTGTATGCACATATAACATGTATCAAATAAATTAAATTATTAAATGAAAGTGGGTTGTCCCACTGTAATATATCTTTGAAAAGTTGACTTTCAAGTTTCAACCACAGTCTAACATGACTGTGGTTGTTGTTATATAGAAAATGAAGGAGATATACAACAATTTGATAAACTTAGTTACTTACTAAACTATGCCTCACATAATTTTGGTGTGTTTCACTATTATTTTAATCGACAATTCGTCTTTTTTGCGGCATACTAGTGTCTTTCTTATTGCGAAGGACAAAGTCCGTTGGAGAACCGGGCCATTTGTGATGAAGAATAACGCGGGGTCAAATTCCGTCTCAAATGAGCTTT